>APFE030809970.1:0-87890 GCA_000404065.3 Pinus taeda
AATCTGGTACATGCCTTACATCAGTTAATATTCTTGTTGTCCCATCAAACATTTGTAGTTGTATGCTCCCAATCCCAACAATATTACATGTTACATCATTACCCATGTACACAACACCATCATTAATTGGTTTATAATCCTTAAACCATTCTTTATGGATACACAAGTGGTTTGATGCCCCGGAATCTAACAACCAATGTTGACCATGATTTGACACATTAACTAATAATACTTCATCACTCATACCTGAACATGATGTCGAACCTGTATCTGTCGTATTCGCCTCCTTCTTCTCTATCGAAGACTCTGCTTTTGAAGTTTGCTGCTGTCGCTTCCAGCAGTCCTTCTTTAAATGCCCTAATTTGCCACAAAACCAGCACTTTAGCTTACTCTTCTTCCCTTTCGACTTTGAACGTGAGTCGCTTGGCTTCCTGAGGCGTCTTTCTTTCGAACGACCTCTAACCATCATAGCTTCTCATGTAGAGGTTTCGGAATGCGACTTCCTCCTTGTTTCTTCCGATAATAAGGATGCAACTACATCATCAAACTCAATAGTTTATGATGAACTAAGACTTATATAAGTAACAAAATGATCCCATGACTCGGGAAACGAGCACAATAAAGTAATATCTTTATCCTCGGAGGTAATTTTTACTTCTATACTTTGTAATTGCACAAGAAGAGTATTAAAATCATTTAAATGATCAGCAATCGATGTACCTTCCTTCATTCGCAAACCATACAACTGTCGCTTCAGGAGAATCCTATTGGTTAAGGATTTGGTCATGTACAGTTTCTCCAGTTTCGTCCACAAACCAGCAGCTGTTGTCTCCGACACAATATTAAACAGGACATCATCAGCTAGACACAGTCGAATAGCACTAGTCGCTCTTTCATCCATCTCGGCCCACTCACTATCTGTGATGTTGTAAGGCTGTTTGGACTTGCCCAACAACGCCTTTGCCACGCCATGTTGGATAAGCAAATCATGCATCTTCACCTTTCAGATCTCAAAATTATTCTTGCCATTAAACTTCTCAATTTCAAACCGGGCACTTTGAGTTTTCGCCATTTGTATCAATCAAAAACCAATAACCTCCACAAACCAATGTTTCAATATCAGCAATTAGCAAAAGAAACTGCCTATGCCTTTTTGTCTTTGCCTTTTAAAAAAAAAAGAGCTGAGTTATAATACAAAAAACTGAATATCAATATGTGCGGGAACAATGCTATTGTTTAACAAAAGAAGTGCTTTCGAAACTGAGCATCAACCAATGAATTACTCTCTCAAATGTTTCGGGCAAATAGTTTCGCAAAACTGAGCTTGGACACCAATAAACCAATGATTTACTTACGTTTTCTCCACAAATAGTTTCGAAGAACTGAGCTTGGACACAACCAAACAGGATTTTGTGAACAAATCGGAGCCTAAAGCTGCTTATTATCGATCTAATGGAGTTGACCCAGCTACAGTTGCTTTCTTTATCTCTCCCTGTCCATGGAGTGCTCTCACGGAAAGGATGACATTAAACACAGTACAACGATTTCGAAACCACAGAAAACCAGATTACAGTTTTAACATTTTCGATTTGCAATTTTAAAATTTATAGTTCTGTGTTGAATGGAACCCGGCGATATAATCAGACGTGCAATACAATCAGACATGCAATATAATCAGACGTGCAATACAACAATTTCTCTATCTATTGGTTATCTTTCAGCACATTCGAGATATCGCAGAAATTTGATTGTAACAGCACTAACTTTGATACCACGTAGCAATCTATATTTCACAACTTAAGTTACCTCCACCAGATCGGTTCTCAAATCCACGCAGCAGTCTTTAATCCACCACGCACCAGCACCACCAGATCGGTTCTCAAATCCACGCAGCAGTCTTTAATCCACCACACACCAGCACCACTAGATCGGTTCTCAAATCCATGCAGCAGTCTTTAATCCACCACGCACGAGCACCAGATCGGCTTCAATGTAGCCAGCGCTCCACGATGAAATCAATGGAAACCTCGCTCCACCGTTCAGGATGGCCCTCTACGCACAGTAGGCACCAAGCACGTCATACACAGCTCCACGCTTTTGCGCTCCACCTTCAGCATGCTCCACCTCCAACTGCTCTGATACCACTTATTGGAGATCAGATGCACAGCTTAATCAAATAAAATACACAGCAGATAAATCAAACACATAAAGGCACAGCTTTTAACGTGGTTCACCCAACCAATCTGCGCTACGTCTACCAAACATAGGCATCGGCAATTTATTAATCAAATAGGAGATTACAAAATGAAATCCTCACAAAACTCTCACCCTCATAGCAAACATCTAAATGGTTGCCTGTTATATAGCAAAGAGAATCTAACAACCTCATTAACTCACTCACTTCAAATATAGGAGGCATTAATCATCTCCCAACAACCTAGAGCTAATATAGGAACAGATTCCTATTGTTGTCATCAACTCAGATTTTGCCTATCTTACTCCAAACATAAAATCTCAACAGTTTTTCCATATTATATTCCATATAAAAGAAAAAAAAAAAAAAAAAAATATTACGTATAAAAATAACGGGTAGAAGACTAAAATAGAGTTTCAAGATCAACAACCCCATAACCAAAAGTTTACAAACTCACTAATTTTCAAATTTACAAAAAGTTATATGTTCAAGATAGAAGCCATGTGAAATTTTATTACATTATGGTACAATTCTAAATGAATTTATGTACTTAAAAAATAAAATGAGCAAGTTTGATTTCTAAACTATGCAACTGGATTAAAGGTCTACGAAAAAATCCAACACTACAAAATGATAAGTACCCATACGAAATAACACAATGAACTGAAAAACAATTATATAAATGAATCTGAAGACCTTGCTAATGGAATTGTATTATTAATTTCATCCATGTAATTTTAATTTACTTAAATGCAGTTTTAATTTTAAAATCCTTAAATGTAGTTTTAATTTAATTTTAAATATGGTTTACTAATTTTAATTATTTTTAATTTTTAGTTTATTTTTTTTACTTCATTTTTTTATAATAATAAGTTGGTTTTGTTTAAATTCAAAATTTTATTACTTTGGTTGTAATTTCTTTCCAGTAATATGATTATAATTTACTAAAATATAGTTTTAGTTTAGTTTTAAATGTAGTTTACTTTTTAGTTTTATTTTCATTACTTTAAAATTTTAATTTATTTCTTTACTTTAATTTTTAAAATAATTCAGTGTAATTTAATTAGTTAGTTTAATACTTAATTAATCAACTTTTAGATTATTATATTTTAGTTTTGTTATTTCAATTTTTATAATAATTTTGTTTAACTTAATTTCATAATTTTATTTTGATTCTTAGTTAATATAATTTTCTATTATTACTTTTTAGTTTGTAGTTTAGTTTGAATTATAGTTTTTTTAACTTTATTTTTACTTTAGTTGTATTATTAATTTCATTCTATTTTAGGTAATATGATTATAATTTACTTAAATATAGTTTTTGTTTTAGCTTTATTTTGATCACAAGATGCCAGCCATTATCGCCACGAATATTGGAAAATTCTTAGGGTGACCAAATTTCATGGATGACATGGGACACATGTCAAAAAAGTTGAAATGAGACACAAAAACTATTAAGCCAATCACATGCTAACAAATTATTATTTTTAATTAAACATAAATAATTTAATGATTTATAAAATTAATCATTAGAAGTTGTGAGGGTTAATGCTAAACTATTGGTGGTCAAGGAGTTAATTGATTGTTATAGTCTTGCCTTTGTAGGGACTAATAAGATTTGTTACAATGCTAGGTATCAGTATCACATACCAAAAAAACCATAAATCACTTCATATTCCACTTGTTCATATATGACACTGTAATTTTTTCTAATAAACCCTTTGATTAAAAGGGCATAAAGGGAATAACTACTTTGGAAATAAATCTCATCAATACTACATGCCTAAAAATTCATAACTCAATTCATATGCCGCCACATTTATATGATATTTTTTTAAAATTAATCAATTTAATTAAAAAGGCATAAAGACCAAAACTACTTTTGAGATAAATCACAACTATTGTTTAGTGTATATTATTATAAATATTATATTGCTTAGTGTATACTATTATGAATATGATGCAATATTCTATAGAGGTTAAATCCATACCATCCATTTAATAATAATTGATAATTAAGTAAAATTTATAAATCTTATTTCAAAATAGAAATTTTATTTTTATTTTTTAACTATTTAATAAAATAAAAATATAATAATTAATTATGGAATATAGATTATAAAAAATTATATAATAAAACTATAAAAGAAAAATGTTATATAATAGGTATAAAATTATAATATTGTTGATAAGGTGTTTAATTAAAGTTCCAAAATATTGGTGTTAAAAATTAGTGTGGCCTGGGCTTATTGCGATTCTGGAATGATTTTGATATCATAAATTCTTTTGAATTTTGATTTCTTAGCTTTACACAATTTGAACCAACATAAATCATAGGTAAATTCATTAAAAAAAAATTAAAAAATCCTAAATTCGATTATTATTATTAAAATGTACAAATAGAATTTAGCTATATTACATGGTATATAGAAAAGCATCACTTAGTGCAATCGTCTCTCATAGTATACTACGTTATTTTTTCAATGGAACTCCAAAAAATACTCGATTGACGTAAAAATAGTGAAGATGTTTTTAAGAATCACAGGTGGGGATGGAATATGAAAAAGTAAGCAATAATGTAGAGCATTGTAATTATAAAAAAGAGAAGCATTAAAATGATATTGTAACTTAATTTTATAATTAATTTATAATAAATTTAATAATATAAATAAAATAATTATTTTAAAATTATAAAATAATTTTTTTTTGTTATTATTCAGGAAACCTATGGAGATGTTATTTATATTAACATATTATAAAAAACAATACTATGGAATTATATTTATTAATGGTTAGTTACTTAGAAAATTATACAATAGTAAATCAAAATTTACTATAGATAAAAAGTTAATGGTTTTACTTTAATATATGCTTAATAATAAAATATGAAAGTTAAATATTTGTATTTGTGTTTTCTATATGATTGAAAATGAAAGAGAAAACTATATAGCATATTATTGAAGGATTTGGTCACCCTCCCTTCTATTACTTTTAAAAAACATTAGGAATTAATTGAATAATCCATGTCCTTGAGACTTTCTTAATAGTTAGACAATTTAGTTGTTAATGTTTTCATCTAGGAAAATGAGGTCTTACAAAACTCAAAGCTTTGTTATTCTCCTCCTCATTCCAATTCCAATTTTCTACACAACATGCATAGTAATCTCAATATTGAATTTTTTTGGGCAGAGTATCAAATTTTCATTCCATTACATATAACTTATACATGATATCTTAGCATTGACTCCCTCTATCTATTTTCAATTACAAAATTACAATAAAAACTACAGCAGATACTCAGGCATAAACACCAGCAAAAGTGAGACAAAGCTCACACAACTTGATTAATCCATTTGCTCAATTACATCACACTTATATAGGAAACTCATAACTGATTCTGGCAACCAATTCCTAACTAATTCTGGCAACCAATTCCTAACTGATTCTGGCAACCAATTCCTAACTAATTCTATTTCTGCATTATTCTCACATCCTCCCTTAATGGAGAAATGGATTTTCTACAATACCTAACTGACTTCTAAAAACTTCAAATTTGATTTTACCAAGGGGCTTAGTAAATATATCAGCCACATTATCCTTGGTGTTACAAAATATCAGTCCAATTTCATTTGACTCAATTTTCTCACGTACAAAGTGGTACTGTAACTCAACATGTTTTGTTCTAGCATGGTAAACTGGATTATGTGCTAATTTGATAGCACTCTGATTATCACAATTGATACATGTTGCACCACTTTGCGCTTCTTCAAGATCTGCAAGAACTCTCCGCAACCAAATAGCTTCACAGGTGGCATTGGTCAAAGCTTTGTACTCTGATTTTGTTGATGATAAAGAAACAGTTGGTTGTTTCTTACTACTCCAAGCTACGACCCCTGATCCAATATGAAATGCATAGCCAGAGGTAGATCGTCTGTCATCTGGATTTCCTACCCAATCTGAATCAGAAAAACCTGTCAGTACAACATCAGATTCATCAGTATACATAATACCAAGATTCACTGTTCCCTTTAAGTATCGAAGAACTTTCTTTGCAGCATTCCAGTGATTTCCTGAAGGCTTAGCCATGAATTGACTAAGGATACTGACTGAGTATGCAATGTCGGGTCTGGTAGTGGTGAGATAGTTCAAACTTCCCACTAACTGACAATATAAAGTTCCATCTGCCTCTTTTGATCCATCTTCTTTGTACAACTTTGCATTCTGTTCTAAGGGAGTTGACATAGCTTTGCAATCTGTCATATTGAACTTTTTAAGAATCTCCTTTGTATATTTGCTTTGAGTGATCAAAGTTTTACCAGGTTCTCTCCATACCTCAATTCCTAAGCAGTAATGCATTTCACCCAAATCGTTCATTTCAAATTCCTGTGACAACTGAACTTTAATTTCTTCAATTAACTTGTGAGCACTGCCTGTTATAATGAGATCATCCACATACAAAGATATTAAAGCAACATTTCCTTTTTCATCTTTCTTAACATACAAGTTAGGATCATTTTTGCTTTTCACAAACCCATTCTGAAGAAAGAAGGTATCAATATTTACATACCATGATCTTGGTGCCTGTTTCAAACCATACAATGCCTTTCTTAACCTGCAAACCAGATGCTCCTGTCCCTGTTTGACAAACCCTTCAGGTTGAACCAAATAAACTTCTTCCTTTAAATCACCATTTAGAAAAGCAGATTTAACATCCAATTGATGTATATTCCAATTATGTTTTGTGGCTAAGGCAATCAGTAATCTAATTGTATTCAACTTAGCTACTGGTGCAAAAGTGTCTTCATAATCAATTCCCTCCTTTTGAGCATATCCTTTTGCTACTAATCTTGCCTTAAATTTATCAATTGTACCATCTGCTTTAAATTTAGTTTTGTATAACCATTTGCTTCCAATTGGAACTTTATTTTCAGGAAGTTCCACTAATTCCCATGTTTGATTGTTCATAATAGAAGCATACTCATCATTCATAGCATTAATCCATGGTTCATGTTGTTTAGCCTACTCATAATCAATTGGTTCTTCAACATTCATTATATTAGACATTAAGGCATAGTCTCTATACCTTGCAGGAAGCCGAGTCTATCGGGACGACCTTCTTGGTGCTTCAATGCCTGTGGGTGTTCGGCTTTGAGGTGAATCACCCCCTTGTGATGGCTCACCGCTGCTTGATGTGCTCGTACTGCTGCTATCATCCTGATCCTGTACCTGTACCTGGACCTGTTCCTGTTCCTGCTTAATCAAAGTATCAAGCTTGATATGTGCATCATTAGATATTGCATCATTAGATATATGCCATGTATCATTCTTTGTATTACTTTTATCAGTCTGCTCATGAAACAATACATCACGACTTGCAAATAGTTTATGGGAACTTGGATCAAACAATTTATAGGCTTTCTGATCCGTACAATATCCAATGAAAACACACTTGATGGACTTGGCATCAAGTTTGCTTCTGTTAGCCTTAGGAATATGAGCAAAAGCAGTACATCCAAAGACTTTGAAATGACTCACATCAGGTTTATAACCATAAAGAACCTCAAAAGGAGTTTGAAAAACTAATTTCTTAGTGGGACATCGATTCTTTAGATAAACAGCAGTGTTAATGGCTTCTGCCCAGAAACCATTAGAGATGTTCTTACCTTGCAGCATACTACGAGTAGATTCCACCAAGGTTCTATTCCATCGCTCAGCAACACCATTTTGCTGAGGGGTATGAGGCACTGTGAACTGTTGTTGAATTCCATTAGATTTACAATAGGTATTAAATGCTTTTGATTTATATTCACCCCCTTGATCAGATCTGAGTATTTTAATGCACTTTCCTGTTTGTTTTTCAACCATATTTCGAAACTCTTTAAATACTCAAATATGTCACTTTTCCTTCTAATGAAATAGACCCAGGTATACCTAGATCTATCATCAATAAAAATAACAAAGTATGAAGCACCACCAAGAGACCTAGTTTGCATAGGTCCACATACATCAGTGTGAATTAATTCAAGTATATCATACTTTCGTTTCTCAGTATGAGTAGGAAACTCTTCTCTATGCTGCTTACCAAGTGCACAAGCTTCACATGGTAAATATTCACACTTCATAACAGGAAGACCTTCAACCATTGATTTCCTTTGTAACAACGATAAATCATTGTAATTTAGGTGCCCATACCTGTGATGCCATAATTCTGCTGTCGATGTCTCTTGTGATGTCAATGCAACATGGCGCTTCACTGTCACATCCAATCTGTATAATCCTCCAACCCTGGTACCTGTTGAGACAATCTTGTAGTGGTCCTGAACATCTTTCACTATACACCCCAACTTACCAAATTCTACTTGTAAATGATTATCAGTGATAGTGGAAACAGATAGTAAATTCTTTTTGAGAGCAGGGACATACATCACATTATGAACTTGTCGCATTTGTCCATTAGGTAAGTACACATTTATTATGCCATAGCCTTGAACTTTAAGTGACCTATCATCTCCTAGGTAAATGTGTGTACCATCAAATTTCTCATAATATTTATCAATACATTCTTATTACATTCAATGTGTGCCGATGACCAGAATCTATGAACCAAGGCATTCTCATCATTCAGTTTAGCAGACAATGCATGCATCAGAAGAAATAACTTTAAGATTTTTAAATCCATCATTCACTGAGGTGTCTCTGTTTGTGTAATTTCCATTATGCCTGTTATGTCTTTGATTTGATTCATTATTCTTTCTCCTATAGCAATCTTTAGCCAGATGTCCAGGTTTTCCACAATAATGACATTCAATATTCCTTTTAACATAAGAATCAGGAGGTGCCATACCTTTTTGCTTTGCTTGAAAACGACCTTTGTTTCTGTCCCATGGTCTCCCTTGGAATGATCTTTTGCCACGTGCAGTCAAAGCCAAATCAGAACCATTTGACTCTAGGTCAAAATTTTTCATGCGCTCTTCTTCTTGAAGAAGAATTCCAGCCAATTCGTCAAATGTAGGAGGTGTCGGTCTAGCTGAGAGGGCTGAAATAAAGACTTTATAGTCGGGGACTAACCCCTTTAAAGCAACAGTTACCAAGTCTGTACTAGAAACCTTTTCACCAATATCACCAAGCTTATCACTAAAGTCTTTAATTCGGGAAACATAGTTACTAATGCTTTCATTGGCATCCATTTTGATAGATAGCAGCTTTGTTTTTAGAAATAAAATACGGTTTGCATTAGTAGTCTCATACAAACCTTTGAGAGTGTCCCATGTCGCCTTCGATGTTTCACAGTCCCGAATGTGAGGAATAATATTGTCCTTCACTGACATCCGTAGCAGCACCCTTGCTTTCATTTCACGCTTCTCCCAATCTTGAGTGGCATTAGGAGGTGGAGGCTTGGTCTCGTCACCTTTGACAATCGTCCAGAGATTGTATGCCTCCAGTACTGTTGTGATCTTAAATTTCCAATTAACATAATTTTCGCCATCAAGTTTTGTAGATTCATTTAAATATGAATCTGCAAGGGGATTAGCCATTTCTAATTCTGAATATGTAAATACTGAATATGTAAATGCCGATGAAATCACAGAATTCTCCCGCTCTCAGAGGAAAATTTAATACAAAACAAGATACCTTAATATTTCAAGGCCGAAGAAATCACAGAATTCTCCCTCTCTCAGAACAATGCGGGAGCAACGAAATTTCAAATGAAAATGTCGTTACTCTTTAAAGTATCAAACGCTAAATAAAACTCTGCATATAACAAAGGACAGCAAAACCTCTGCGTATTTGTTGAACTGGCGGCTTTAAACAAATTGACGGGTTTCTTTTTCCTTCAGCGGTTACTGTATTTCATAAGAGAAAAATAAAAGACAGAGGCATAATTGCCAGCGACTTACAAACAGTGTGGGTCCGAGATCTTCTGCAAACACACCAGTGTTTTTCTGCGTATACCAGCACTCTTGAAACCAGTGTTTTTCTGCGTAACGCAACAGAGGACAGCGCACAGAAAAAGGTGCAATTTGCTGGAAACAGGTTGCCGTTTATGTCAACAAGAGGTCACAATGCGATGCAGGTGGTGGTGAAACTCAAAAACAAGCACATCGGCAGTACATTGTTAAAGAATCAAACCATTTCTACAACCAATCTTTGTGGATTTAAAAATGCAGCTAAGTTAACACAGGTCCATTGCAGAAACGAGTGCTTGAAACCCACGCATACCCAAATGAGGAATGTTCGAACAGCCAACAGAACAGCGAAATAACACTCAGAAAAGGGCCTGCGTATACACTTCACAATTTCACGCAGAGGAATATCCCCGTTCCAAAACTGCTGCGCAAAGGTATCATGCACATTTATATAGAAATGGCACAATTTGTGACCTTACAAACTAGCCAAGAGAGACAGAGGTGCTGGCTCTGATACCAAACTAAAATAAATAGACAGACAAATGCACAGTCAGAAATACCAGCAAAGTGAGACAAACCTCACACAATTTTTTCATTTTTCCATCTGCTCAATACATGACACTTATATAGGAAACTCATAACTGATTCTGGCAACCAATTCCTAACTAATTCAGTTCAACCACCCATAACTAATAACTAATTCTATTTCTTCATTATTCTCACAGGTTCCTGTTTACGTTGTTCCAGCGCCAAGGAGATAAGATTGATAAGGGGTATGTGTTCTCATTCATAAATTTTTTGTTGTTGTTGCTGCTTTCACCATCTCATAGCATGTGGCGCTTCTCGCATGCTTTCATTTTGGATATCATTTGCGGTTGTCGCCCATAATAGGTGTTTTTTAATTGATTTGTTTATTACGGTATATCTTGCTTGTGTTAAATATTTTTTTTCTTTGGCATCACTTGTTGCTCTTATTTGTTTGCCTTGGTTGACATAGATTGCAATGCAACGCGTGGGAAAAGATGCGAGAAAGCATCCCGTCATATAATATGTTTAAGAGTTTGCAGGACATGATGTGCTTGGTGCTATTGGGTTCATTCTCGTTCAGATGGAGGATGATATATGCCCCTCCTATGCCACCATGAGAGCGCATGCCAATATGTTCAGGTGAATTTGAATATATTATATGCACGCGTGAGCCTTCCCTGAAAGGTGCATATTCAGTGTATATTGTGTTATATATTTCTATAAAGAGGGGTTGTGGACTCCAACTGGAGCTGAAGTATTTTAAATATTTCTTTAATATGCAAGAGAAATGTGGAAAAGGGGAAAGTGCTAAATGTTTTTAGAGACTATATTGGTTTTTTTATGCAATAGAAAAGTGGAAATTACAAGTGATACATATTTTTATAAATTAATTTTTAAATTACAAAGAATATTTTTATATTTAATTTTATTTAAATTCTTTCTATAGAAATATTAATATTTGATATTGAAATCAAATTTATTTTAAAATATTATATATTATATTAAATATAATAAATATATAAAGTTAGTTGATGTTATCTCACAAGTTGTGCGGAGTGACCGTGATCTTCTTTACACAATTTTAAATCCCAGATATAATAACTTAAATGCCTTTGGTAAACCTCTATATACTTTATATAGATATAATATTAAATATCTCATAATTTTTTTTTATTATATTAAAAATAATTATTTTATTAAAATATATAGTTTACTAAATTTTAACGTTAAAGATTAATAAATTTAAAAATGAATAATAAAAATAGCTATAGTGTGTAGAATAGATGGTGACATGTGTTTTTATTAAGACACCTCCTACTGAAAGTGTACTTATATAATATATATACTATATATATGTGAATATACTTATCAAATATAATATGTCAAGAGGATATAATTAATAATTATAAAGTTATTTCTCCCTATGGGGTGGATGATCAATGGGATGTGGGTCTTGGGGAGGGTGCCCCCCACCCCACTAACTCCCTTGAATATTAATGTGGAGTGGCATGACACTCCTTTGATATGCATGTTCATGTGAGATGTTCAATGTCAAGCAAGTTGGTTGGTGGATGGTGGACTATCAGTCAATTGAGGCCTTCAACAATGCATGGGGACAACATTAGGGGCTTTGTAGCTCAGAAAATAGCAATGATCTTGATGGTATGATATTTTGGGTATTTTTCACAAAGTGGGAATTGAAAACAATATGAAGCATACACTCCAGATACGGGGCTCGTATTATGTGCTGGGTGATCTCAAAATTTTGGGGTTGTTAAGACAAAGGTGAGGTTAGTCAGGTAGAGCATGTTTAGGATCCTGGAATTAGGAGCCCTAGGCTAACAAAATTAAGACCATGTGTTGATATCACAAAGTGAGTGATGCCTTCATGCACAATTAACTGCCTGATAAAAATGATTTTGGGTTCACATGCCTAGAAAAAGTTATGTCAAGAAGCTCGTATAGTTTGTATTTACTATGTATTTGTTTGATACTCCAATGTTAGTAATAGTATTAAGAAGTTACGGGCTCTACATATAAGTATGCGGTATCTTTTTATATGAAATTTTTTACTAGTGTTTGGGGTTTTATTGCTCTGTTTGTGACCTAGTGGTTCGATCGAAAAGGAAATAGTTTGACCACTACGTCTCTAGGCACCCTCTCTCAGGTTGGGCTGCTAATTAGGGGATGTAGTGTCGCTTGCCGCAGTGTCTGAAAATAATATTACTTTGGGAACTTCATTTTAAAGTATTATAGAGTGTGAATCTCGTTATCTTTTTTTGGAATCTTGGCCTTTGGTTAGATTTATTGTAGTTATTTTTGTTATGGGTTGTTGGCTAGACTTTGGGGGTGCCTACCCTCCTTGTAACCAATTATTTGAAGTTAGTGTTAGCTGAGATCACATATTAGTTTATTGGGTTTGTCTAGGTTCTCAGGGCCATATTTGGAAGGATTAGTATGTTCTTGGTGGAGGGGAGTGAGAGCACAACCTCACAGCTAGTTGTGTTCTTTTGTGGTCAAGGTGGATGCATATTGGAGGGGTGTATGCCTTGGTTTAGTGAGAGAAACTTGTGGAAAATTAGTAATCAATGCACCAACAGACTCTATCGGCTTACAGTTTGGTTGTTAATGCCTCACTAAATAGGCAAGGCAAGAAGAGGGATGGGCGACAAGGGCCAACATGATAGGCACCTTAGGGAGGACCTAGGCCAAGGGGAGGCTATCAACCCCAACCCAATACGCTCTCTTGGTATGAAGGTGCTAGTGATCTGTTGTTGAATGTTAGTTTTGTTGTGCTAATTTAAACTTCAAAATTAAAAACAATTGCTCATCATTTGTTTCATGTGCATAGGTTTCCTTATGCATTTTTTTGAATGTAACGGGTAAATTTGTCAATTTTTATGTCAAATTCATGAGCAAAATAGCATGTAAATAACGTGTTGAACAGTAGCAAACAAATATACAACAAACTATCAAAATGAACACTTAACACAATGTTTTGATAAAGGAGTTCACCTCTCCTGGGTTACATCTCCTTGGTCCAACTTCCATGGCTTGGGCCTCTGTATTAGCTCAAAATGGGGGAAAAATGATGTTTACAATGCTCTACTATTCTTGAAACCTACTGCAATGTGCTCAACACATCCAAATCATCTAGGAATGACTTTTTTTGAGCCAAAATTGGTCGAAAATTTCAAACGTTATGGCCTCTTCATTTTCCCCTAGGAAAAGTCCACCAAAACTAGAGAAACTCTAGCTAATGCCGCCAAATTTGTAGAAATGTTGAATATATCGAACCCACCAAAAAATCCACCAAATTAAACCGTGCTTTAATTAAATATAAGCATTATTTAATTAGTGTTAATCTGTAGTTTACATGTTAAGTGCGTGGTTAGTGCTAATCGTTGGCCTCCAGTTTTGTGGTGGTGGTCATATGTGGAGGGGGCTAACCCTCTCCTCCCGCCAACTTCCATGTGCTTAAACATTAAATACAAATTGTGACCATTGTATGGTAAGAACCAATAGTGTGGCATAGTGGTAAGACTCTAAGCTTGTGTGGGCAAAGTCACGGGTTCAACTTCGCTAACTTGCGAATAAAACTTTGTCACTGTGCACCGATGCTTATAGGCTATTGGGGACGGACATGTGTTGACCTTCGGGCTTGCCACATGTCTCCTCTTCATTTGTGCTCCCCTGTCTAATAAATAAAGCTAACTCACCAAATTGTAGACCAATCGAAATACACCACTGGGCATGAACTCACTTGCCATTGACCAAACTTTTCACCTGCAAAGTCACTTGCCACATCAGCAATACAGATTGCTAATTGTGTAGTGACTGTACTTTTTTTTCAAAATTCCTTTGTTTGGCAAAGCATACAAAATGCGATATATTTTTCATACGAGTTCCATTTTAAGTGAAACAAGTTGTGTTGGGATCATGTCATCGAGATGGACATGGTCCTTCAGGTTTTGAGTGATTCTGATAACTTTGATTTTTGAGCTAAATATTGATCACTTGATCATTCCTCCTCACTGGAAGCCTTTTGTACCCCCAAAGATACTATCACTTGTTCAACAAGTGAGGGTACATCTCCCTCACCTTCTCAATCTGCATCCATTTGGCCTTAGAAGGATTTTGTCCCTTGAATCCCACTCGAAGTTATTCGACATTCCCTCTCTTTGAAGTTATGGTTCTTCTGTCAAGTATGCGATCTTGTTGTAGTTAATCAAGATATTTTGGTGAGAAATCATCTATTGATGGCAGCTGAACATGCTCTCCTTGATCATAAATCATAAGAGACTCAAAAAATCTCAAATTATCAACATTAACAACAGAGTATATATGCATATAAGGAGGAAAATATACCTTAAATGCATTTTTAAAAATCTTTTCCATAATTTTAAGAGGACCATAACGGATTTGACTTAGCCTTTTACCTTCCCTTTGAATTTTCTCTTTGCTAATATATAACCAAACTTTGTCACCAACTTGAAATTTATGATCGACACAGTGTTTGTCATGCCTTGCCTTGTAGCTTCTTCGACTCTTTCCAAGTTGTTCTTGCACTATGTGATGTATCAATTGAATTTTCTCAATGAACTTCCTTGCCTTTTCGATGTCATTGTGACCATCAATAGCGACATCTTTTTCAAAGATGAAGTCCAATGGCGATCTAGGAAAGTACCTAAAACATACCTCAAATGGCAATGTGTTTGTGGAAGAATGCTTTGTCTTGTTGTATGCATGTTGTATGTATTGCAACTGTTAATCCACAACTTGGGAAGTTTGCTACAATATCCTCTAAGAATATGAATGACTGTCTTGTTGACCACCTTAGTTTGTCCTTATGTTTGCAGATGAAAGGTTGTACTCTTCTTCAACTTAGTGTCCATCATGTCCCACAAATCTGACCAAAATCCCAACAAATCGAGAATCTCGATCACTTACAATGGAAATAAGAAGACCAAAATGAACCCAAATATGTTGGAAGAAAAGATAAGTTGTTTGTTCAACTGTAATTTTATTTTTACATGGCGTTAAAATACACATCTTGTTGAAGATGTCTACAACTACATATAAGTAATCATGACCTTTCCTTGACAATGGAAGACCTCCTACAAAATCCATTGAGATACTCTCCCATCACCGTGAAGGTATTGGAAGTGGAGTGTATAATCCTAGTTTCCTATTGCTAGGCTTACTTATTGCACACAAAGAACATCCTCTAATGAAATGAGATACATTATCAAACATGCATGGCCAATAAAAATATCTTTGGAGATTCCCTATCGTCTTGCCTACACCAAAATGTCCAGAAACCAATGACATGTGTGCCCCCCTTATGATATTGTTTCTTTCTCCCCGTGGAATACATAACTTGCCCAAGTGATACAACATCTTGTTGAACATGTCTACAACTTCATATAAGTAATCATGACCTTTCCTTGACAATGGAAGACCTCCTACAAAATCCATTGAGATACTCTCCCATCAACGTGAAGGTACTGGAAGTGGAGTGTATAATCCTAGTTTCCTATTGCTAGGCTTACTTATTGCACACAAAGAATATTCTCTAATGAAACGAGATACACTATCAAACATGCATGGCCAATAAAATACCTTTGGAGATTCACTATTGTCTTGCCTACACCAAAATGTCCAAAAACCAATGACGTGTGTGCCTCCCTTATGATATTGTTTCTTTCTCCCCGTGGAATACATAACTTGCCCAAGTGATACAACAAATTTTTATGTACATGGTAATGTAACTCTTCAATATGGTTTCCTTGCCTCAATCTTGCATACAAATCTTGAAAGTCATTATCATATGTATATTTCTCAATGTAACTTTCATGTAAAATAGAATTATGCTTGAGTATAATAGCTGAATTTACAATAGGCCTAGAAAGCATATCAACTACCTTATTGTAGATTCACTTTTTGTGCTTGATAACCAAATGAAACTGTTATAGAAAACCCATCCATCTGAAGTGTCGTGATTGCTACAAATTTGACTGTGATTGTAAGTACTGCAATGTTTGATGGTTGTTATGGATAATGGTCTCCTTCCCCATCAAGTAGTGTTTTCATTTTTTAATACTTTGTACCAATACGTAAAGTTCTTTGTCATAAGTGGGATAATTAGTCACAACACCATTAAAATTTTTATAATGAAATGAAACAAGCCTACCATGATGCATGAGAACTGCTCCCATGGCGTAATCACTAGCATCTGTCTGAATCTCAAATGGTTGTTTAAGATCCGGAAAAGCCAATATTGGTGTTGAAATGATCTTTCATTTTAAAGAATCAAATTATTTTTTCTGTGCATCTCCCCAATGGAAGACTTTCTTGGCACTAGTCAATGCATGTAGTGAGTTGCAATGGAAGAAAAATTAGCAATAAATTTCCTCCAATATTGTGTTGCCCCTAGAAAGCTTGTTACCTCTGTAACTGTATTGGGCTTGGCCAATTCACAATGACCTCAACCTTATAGGGGTTTATATTTAGCTCACCTCCTCCAACAATGTGTCCCAAATACACTAAAGAAGTCTTGCCAAATTCACACTTTGAAATCCTTAAAAAATCTGTTCTTTTCTCAAGACATCAAGTACTTTGGTCACATGCATGACAAGTTCATCTCTGGATTTGCTAAATATGAGAATATCATCTAAGTAAACAATGAAAAAATCATCTATAAATGGTCTCAATACATCACTCATAACTCTCATGAAAGTAACTCGAGCATTTGTAAGACTGAAGGGCATAACAAGCCACTCAAAAAATCCTTGTTTAGTTTTAAATGCAGTTTTCCAAATGTCCTCTTTAGCTATTCTAACTTGATGATAACCACTTTGTAAGTCTAACTTAGTTAAATTCTTTGCATACCTCAATTTATCAGGAAAATCATCAATTCTTTGGAGTGGATAATGATTATTTACCATTATCTTATTCAGTGCATGGAAATCCACACACATACACCAAGTCTCGTCCTTCTTTGGCACCAAGACAATTGGTGAACCGCATGGCGAAGAAGATGGGCATATGATACCTTTGTTAAAAAATTCTTGAATTTTCTTCTTGATTTCCATGCTCTCCATGATCGACATGTGATACATGCCAATGTTTGGAAGTGGAACATCCTGCTACAGTTGTATCTCATATTGAATTCCCCTCTTGGGAGGTAACCCCTTTGTTTCCTGAAACATCTCGCCATGCTTGCTTACCACATCAAGAAAATCATATTTTAACTTATCGTCACAACCTTCAAAAGATTCATAATCTATATCATTCTTTTTCTTGATCATGAGAAGCACAAAATTTTTACTTACATTTACTAGTCTCTTCAACTGCCCTGCATTAACCAAAGAAATGTTTAACTTTTTGTGAATGGCTCTCACAATATACTCCACTCCATCCTTGAGCAATTCATATTTGTTCCCTTGGTTATTAAATACCGCTTTCCTATCATACAAATATGGGCTTCCCAAAATAATTCCTGAGATGTCAAGCGGAACTACATCTAACTCAACTTCATCAATGAATTTTTCAGTAACGGAAAACCTGAGTAAGCATTTCCTTGTAACTTGTAAATTTGCATTATTGGCTATCCAACCCAAATGGTATGGCTTGTGATGAGGTACAGTTTCAAGGTTAAGTTTTTTGACCAAGCCTTCTGAAATTAAGTTTGATTGTGACCCACTATCAAACAATGCATCAATCTTTGTATGATTTGAGATTACCCTTACATGGAACAACTCTATCCTTGATTCTTCATTTGGAGTGTTGAGGAACTAGTTCTTTCTATAGCTTCTTTTCCCTTTGTTACCATGGCTGAAATCTTGGTCTCATCACTGGAATTGGATCGAATATCATGTTGTGTGGTAGTGGTCATCTTTTGTTTCCCCTTATTGTTTGGTTTCTTAGGCCTTAGTTCGGGATGTAGTTTCCAATAGTGGGCTTCATCATGCCCCTCTTTGGAACAACGTTTGCATGTAATTTTCTCCGCTTCTTTCTTTACACTTGCATACTTCTTTCCTTTCCTTTTTCCACCCTTCTCTTTCTCTTTACCCTTGAATGGGTTCTTCTTACTACCCTCTTCCTGAATGTTCTTTCCTCTTGCTTCAAGGTGCATGGCTTGCGCACATACCTCATCTAAATTGCATGGATTGAACATAAGGATGGTGTGTTTTAAGTAGGAATGTAAACCTCCAATGTATTTCAATAGTGTATCCTCAGAATTCAAGTTTACTCTAAACAACAAAGCCCTTTTCCTAAAATCATGGGTATAGTCTTGAACTGTTTGGCCCTTGAGTTGCCTAAGATTTTGCCAACTCATAATGGACCTTTTCATGTAGGCTAAAGGATAAAACTATCTTTTAATTGAAGAAACAGTTTAAACCCAAAAAATGGATATCTTACCATGAATTCACATTTCCTCTTGAGTATTTGCTTCCCACCAAACTAGTGCTACTCCTTCTAGCCTTAATGAATCCAACTAGATCTTTATTTCATCTTCTTGAAGGTTCTAAATTCTGCAATAGACCTCCAATTATCAAATCCAATTGTATAACTTCTCTGCATTTACCTCACCATTGTACATGGCAAGTTCAACCTTAATACCCAATTTGAGTAAGGGAGTTTTTCCTTTTGGGGTTTGAGAATGAGCATGAATAGTTTTTGTGGTGAACGTGGAAGATAATGTTGTTTGTGATGACGAGGATGATGAATATGATGAAGATGGTGGAGGCTTTCCTCCATTACCCTTTTAATCCTTCTTTTCATTTTTTTTTTTTATCTTCTGATATTCCCTCTTCACGTGGGGACTTAAAACTCTCTCCATCCATCCTAGTATTCCTCTCTTCATAGAGGACTCTAACCAGGTGAGTTAAATCATAGAAAGATTTCTTGAATGCTTTCTCTTCTTAAAGACCTTTAGTCTCTCTTACTCCAAACATGATGGCTTTGGATTCAAGCTCAGCTTTCGGTACTGCTTGTACCCCCTCAATCTCAAATGAAGGTAAAACTTGAGGTGCTTCAAGTGCATCTGGGATTGAAACTTTGGGTGGTGATTGTCATCTTATGGCTCTCCTTCTTATCAACATTACCTCAGGATTTGCAACCAATAGTTTCCCTTCTCCTCTCTACAAATTTAACCTTGTAAGCATCAAAACTTTGCAACCATTGAAACCCTACTTGCACAAAACTCTTGAGAAATCAAGCAAATAACCTTGCTCTGATACCAAACTTGAACTGTTGTTGAATGTTAGATTTGTTGTGCTAATTTCAACTTCAGAATTAAAAACAATTGCTCATCATTTTCTTCATGTGCATAGGTTTCCTTATGGTGTTTGTGAATGTAACAGGTAAATTTGTCAAGTATTATGTCAAATTCATGAGAAAAATAGCATGTAAATAAAGTGTTGAACAACAGAAAACAAATATACAACAAACCATCAAAATGAACACTTAACACAATGTTTTGATAAAGGAGTCCACCCCTCCTGGGCTACATCTCTTTGGTCCAGCTTCCATGGCTTAGGCCTTTGTATTATCTCAAAATAGAAAAAAATGTTCTTTGTAATGCTCTACTGCTCCTGAAACTTCTTCAATGTTCTCAGCACATCCAAATCATCTAGGAATGACTTTTTCTGAGCCAAAATTGGTCGAAAATTGTAAAATTTATGGCCTATTTAGTTTCCCCTAGGAAAACTCCACCAAAACTAGAGAAACTCCAATTAATCCTGCCAAATTTACAGAAATGTTGAATATATCAGACTCACCAAAAGATCTTCCAAGTTAAACTGCACTTTAATTAAATATAAGCATGATTTAATTAGCGTTAATTTGCATTTAGTGCGTTAAGCGCGTGGTTAGTGCTAATTGTTGGCCTCTAGTTTTGTGGTGGTGGTCACATGCGAAGGGATCTAGCCGGCGAGGCTGGCCCTCTCCTCCCATGAACCACCATGTGCTTCAACTTTAAATACAAACTGTGACCATTGAATGGTAAGAACCAATAGCATGACATAGTGGTAAGACTCTACGCTTGTGCAGGTGAGGTCATCAGTTCGACTCTGTCCACCTGCCAATAAATTTTTCACTATGCACCAACGCTTATAGGCTGTTGGGGAGGGACATGTGGTGGCCTCCAAGCTTGCCAAATGTCTCCTCTTCATTAGTTCTCCCTTGTCCATTAAAATAAAGCCAACTCATCAAACTGTAGACAAATGTGCCACTTGGCATGACCAAACCTTTGACCTACACAGTCACCTGCCACGTCAGCAATACGGACTGCTCTCTGTGGAGTGGTTGTACATTTTTTTCAAAATTCCTCTGTTTGGCAAAGCAGATAGAACACGATATATTTCTCATATGACTCTGTTTTGAGTGAAACGAGTTGTGTTGGCATGGTATTTTCATGACAAGCGCAGTTGTTTAGGTTTTGAGCGATTATGAGCACTTTGATTTTTGATCCAAACACTGATCACCTGATCAGCCAGTCTACTATTGGCTAAAGTTGGTAATCAGCTCAAACACGTTAGAATGCTTCTAGAGTATCTTAGTAGAGATTGACTTTAGGACGAATAATGTTATAATTTCCTTTATTAATGATCTGTAGAGAAACTGGTGGCATATGCAAGAGTTATTTGCCAACATGAAAAGTGGTCAATGGCGCATTCAGGATAAATTATACCATTTTAAAGGAATATTGGCTCACATGGATAAGCATGTACACTATGACTTTAGTCCACCACCATCTCCAGGTTTTGGATGGTAGCATCCTATTCTGGTTAACCCATTTGATCCATAATGGTTATTGGATGTTTAATGAGATTTATGGTTTTCTTGTGTTATGTTCCTTTCCAACTTTACATAACTAATTTTTATGGCATTTTTTTATCTGTTATGAGAATTTCCTACTAGCCAATAAATCTAGTAAGAGTGAGGCCGATAAGATTTTACAAAGATGTACTTACCTATCTAATCTTTCAGCATAAATGAAATAGTTTGACTTACAAAAAGAAAATAATGATAAATTTATTTCAAAGGATTAAGGCTAAGATTAAGAATCCAACTTAAAATTTATTACTCTATTTTGCTAGTTACTCAATAAAAATAGATTCCATAAAGTTTTAATGAGTAAATTCACATAAAATGGTTATATAAAAGAGATAACATTTAAAAATAATACATGATTGAATTCGATTGAAGGCTTAGCTTTTTGTCACCATTGGTTGAGATGCTGCTGGGTATTTGTTCTTCTTCCCTATTTTTATTGAAGCTTCTTTTCCATTATTAAAGTCCTTTCTATTATTAAAGTCCTTTCTATTTTTGTTGTGCAAATTTCTTTGCCATTTTTTGGAGTCTCGTTATTTATATTAATCATGGATTATCTTTTGATGTAGTGCATTTTCTTGTCCTTGAGCCTTAACTTCTTTGAGTTGCTCTTCCCAATTCAAAATAGGATGATGACCTAATCAACATTGTGTTTCTTACCCAAAATCATAGATTTAAGCTCCTTAACCTTCAACTATTGCTTTCAAATTCTTGCTAATTTTCTTGAGGTACGATATTCAATTGAGTTGAAGGATCTATTGGTGATGATGTAGTACTAAATCACAAGTATATGTAGTCATCTTCTGAAGAGCCAACCCACTAGGTATATTTCATCTCATTCTTCATATTCTTCCTAAGCCCTTTAGGGAAGTAAGGTACAATCATTATCGTTACAGATGTTATGCCATTCTCTGAATTCATATCGGATATACATAAATTATGTGCGTCTAATGAATTTTTTTATTTTCATTTTCAAGAGGAGAGATTTGGTTCAAAGTGAAATAACACTCAACGTTTTTGAATTTAGTGAACGTCGCACTTGTGCTTTTAGGGATTGACCATTTGAGCTATAGATTTAGGGGGTTATAGAATGCATTTTTGATATGGCTGTATATTTGAGTTAGTATTATAAACCATTTGTTCTGTAGAATACTTTTCATTCATTTGAAGGTTGTTTTTTTGTTCATAAGAATATGCAAACTAATCTTTTTATTTTTTATCAAACTCATTACGTTTTTTTTTAATGGTATCTGTAACCCCATAATCCATTTTTATAAGTGTAAGGAATTTCAATGTTCACTCAATAAATAAAAGAGATATTTTTTAAAATGTTTAGGTATAATGAGGAAGTCAAATAATATTAGTTCATAATTCAAAATAACAGGGTAATTATAGAACTTTATTTTGGATTTTTTTATAGTATATTAATAATTTTAAGAAGAATATTTTCACTTGAAATAAGTATGTTTTTTCCAATACTTATTTTAAGAATGATTCCCAATGAAAGATGGATGGAAAATATTTTCTCAAGAGAAGATTGGCACTCTAGGTATCCAAATATGCTAAAATTATGGCAAGCAATGCTTGTCATGCCAACGAGCACTGTTGCATGTGAATGAGGGTTCTCTAAGAAAAATATGATCAAAGATATAGGGAGAACAAAACTATCAATTAACACAATTGATGTGTATACCATTAATAGGCCCTAACACAATAGAGATGGAATCAAAATGAGTTTATCAAATTTGGAAAGATGCAAAGGAACGAAGACATTTTGACATGTGAGAATTATTAAGTTACACGTTTTTATACTTTGCACAAAGTTTATTTATACATATAATTTTTTTTTAACTTTTGTTTTCCTTTACTATATTTATATTTTTTATATGGAATTTTAATGCTCTTTGTATATTGATGGAATTTGGAATATAAACATTAATAGTTACAGACGATGACTTCCATGAGAAGAAATTGAAGATATCATTTGAAATATTTTTCAGTTGTTGTTGTTATAGGTTGATGGCACATGAAAAATGCTATCAAGGTCGAAAAATGCCTACATCTTATCAACCTTTTGAAAAATACAGTAAAATATGTGATTGATTTATATTGGATCATTTTGCTATAACGGAAAAACTTTTTTTCCTTTATGCTTCTCAAGATGCATTTGAATAAGAGGAGATTATTTTGCACATCTATCCAATCCCCCTCTTTCATTGGATTTAATGCATAGCTTCCATGCAACTTGAGGCATCTCGTTTCTTTCATTATCATTCGAGGATTGGAATTTAGAAACTTGTAAGGTGTGAAATTAGTTTGATGTAACTAGAATTTGGAGTAAACCATCATTTAGAATAGTATGTATATTTACCAATTAATAATTTGTTGCTAAATGCATTTTTTGTATTGGATGGATTTGAAAACTAGAGGTTGTTGGTATGTTTTTGTGCCTTTTTAAGGTATCATATATTTCTATTTTTTATTGAATCTTATATTAGATTGTCATAAATTATCTCTTAATTTGCATGGAACTTGGTCTTATTGGGAATCTAAAAATTGTTGCTTTTAAATGATAATTTAAAGATATGCAATGGATAACCATCAAACACTTTACCTATGATTGATTAAATACTTTCAATAAGAAAAAAAACATGTTTCAAGTGTTCAACACTTTTTGTTGAAACCTCCACAATTGTAGTTGTAAAAGTATTAAAATTTAAATATCTTTAACTTTCAGTCCATATGACTATAAGTTAGACTAAAGGGTATGGCCTATAAATAATACATCAAGATAAAAATTATTTTTCAATTTAATTTTATAAACATTGGTTTTGTTGTTTAAAAAAAAAACGAATGCCTATAAATTGAATTGAAAAATAATTTACACACACACATATATATCAATTTCACTAAATTTTGACCACAATTAATACTTATAAGTGCTTTCTATTTGATAATGTATTAATGGAAGAAATCCTATAAGAGATCCACAATGTCCATTTACTATAAGTTTAGTATTTTAATTTTTAAGCAGTTCAGATACTATGCATTCAATCTTGTTAATATTAGTATATATCACATATATTAAACATGCTAAAATAAATAAAATACAAATTTATCTTAAAATCCTATAATTGATATTATATTATGTAAATCATATTAATTAATTTACTTTTGATTTTTTATTGATATCATTCAATAGTATTACTATGTTGGTCATATTATATGTCTTGTAAGGTCTTCTTACCAAAATTCAAGATTTAATAAGTGATTTGTGTGTTATAGTCATTTTGTTTTTTTCTCTTACCATAAATATGTGAAATGTTTTAACATAGTTATGTTATTCAAGGGTCATTTTTAGTCAAACCTTTATTGGTGAAGGTTAATTTATTATGAGAACATCACTCTTCAAGGGAAAAATTTTAAACAAAACCTCTAAGAAAAAATTGTATGATGGGCAAAGAGAAATCCAAATTCCACCTGTGTTAGTCACCACTGTAATTTCTGAATATGCCGAGGAGTTATAGATCTCTGTGAAATTTGGCATGCAACTCAATAATAGCAAGACCAAAACAATGATTTTTTCTAATAAGAGCAAGTAGAGCCAACATCAACATACTTTCTTCTTTAAAGACAACATTCTTGAAGAAGTAAATGAGTACAAGTACTTTGGGATTGATTTCAACAACAAACTCAATTGGGAGGGCTGCAGAAAGAAGAGAATTTTAGGAGGGTGGAAAGCATTATATGCTCTTCAAAATAGATGTAGAGAGGCAGAGTTATGGGATTGGAAAATGATTAAAGTGCTTTTTGGGCTCTTAGTTTCTCTAGTGATGCTATATGGGTGTGAATTGTGGTCTAGCAGCACTCCCGTCTCAAAATAGAAACAAATTGAGAAAATCCAAAAACAATTGATCATGAGCAAGTTCAAAATAAAAAGTTTGGTACCTTATGAGATAATGTTGAGTGAAACAAGAGCAACTTCCATTGAAGCAATTGCTATGGTGTGGCTCATAAGATACCTAAAAGGAATTGAACAAATGAGAGTAAGTAGATGGCCTAATGTTATCTTCAATGAAGGTATGAGTGAAAGAAAGAAAACATGGATGAAACAAAACTACACATCGATGCAAAAATGGAATATCTACCTCAATGCATGTCCCACAAATAGCAAGGAGCTGAAGGATTTTGTTATGGAGAAGTTTAGTAAAAAGGTATGGGGAAAAGAGTTGGGTAGAAAGAAGAAATATTACATTGAGGAATTCAACCCTACCTGTGATTTACAACAAAAAGAGTTCATTGGAGCTAGCATTTCGTGGGGGGAAAAGGATTTTATTCCTCAATTAAAGACCAACTCAACAAAAAGAGTTCATTGGAGCTAGCATTTCGTGGGGGGAAAATGATTTTATTCCTCAATTAAAGACCAACTCAAACCATCTTCCATGTGAAACAACATGGTGGAAAAGGCCTAAAGAAGCTTTGGGAAGGAAGGTCTGTACATTTTGGACGTATGGGGATGTGAAATCGGAAAAACATTTCATTTTGGAATGTGTTACATTCAAAGACATTAGAAAAAGTTACGACAATATGTTAGCATCAGTTTCTTGGCATTGTATTTTTAGCAAAAGGATTGTTGGAAAATTAAATCAGCTCATCATCAATTTGAATCGGAAAAGCACTAAATTGCAGAGAGTGAAAAACAAGTAACCTAGTAAACTTTAAAATATCGTTTATCAACATCATTCAACGCACAAAAACAGTGACCCAATCACACGCGGAAAATATCCTTTTTATGGAAGGCGACCTTCTCACTCTGTCTCTGCATCAATATCCACCATTAATTAATTGTTGTAATTGCAGCAGCATGGGTGGGTGAGACTATTGAGGGCACGCGCCTCCATATGCTACTTAGAAAACAGTACGCACGTCAGGGTAAAGATCAAATTACCATAGCAGTATTCTACGTGTTATAAGTTTTATGTTTTTGAGCTTTTCTTCCAGAATTTTGGAATTACAAATTTAAATGATAAATTCTTTACTTGCACGGACCTGAATTATACATGCAATTAAAAATGCATTTTAATTATCTAAAATTTAAATTAAAATCACAAATTTAAATAGTAAACTCTCGATAATCTTAATAACCAAAGTTTTGTCATACTGAATCCTAACAATACTGAATTAGTGTTGCCAAATTTCAATAAAAACCTAGAATAATTAGACAATTAAACGATAAATTTAAGCATCTTACTCCGAACATCTTAGGCCCGTCAGTTGAAGGTGGCATTCAGCTCCTCACCCACAGTATTCATAGAGATAGATTTACCATTTCTTCATTCGGCCACAGCATTCGTGGGAGATAGACTAATCATTTCATTACTACCCAGGAACGAAGATGGAATTATCATTCACATTCCTATAAATTCATCATCCACACATCCTCTACATTACGCTGAATGTATAAAGGGCAAAAAAATACATATTATATATTTTCGAGTGTCTAAACAGCATCTATTTTTTATAACGATTATTCATTTTGCGTATATTCCAATTAGTTTGCAGTAGTTCCCATAGCTTTAGCAAGGGGATTGCTTATATTATATTTTCTTATGATATTTTTTGTTTAAGGAATCTATGCTTTTTCAATAACTTTGTTTGAATTTATATATTATCGATATAGATTTATTTTAATTAGTAAAGGCCAAGACTTAAGATGGATCAAATTTCATTATATGTAAAATTTTTTTTAGAATGCAAAACATGAAAAACAAATTAATATTATTAGGAATTTAATTTTTTTAGTGCTTAATAAAATGGTTTTATGTCTTTCTATATTCATTGCTTAAATTGTATTTTTCAATAAATTATTATTATTTTACTATTTTTATATTAAAAATGAATCATAATTTTTTCTTAACTGAATAAATTTACTTTTAATTATTTATTTGCGCATTAAAATATTTTACTAAAATAAATATTATATAAAACCACACATATATATATTAATATAAATATTAGTATAATTTAATACCATTGTATATTGGAATATTTATATGATAAATATGAGTTGTTTTTTTTTAAATTTAACTATTTTTATCTCTAATAAAAATTATATAAATTAATTTTATATATTTAAATATTTTTATGAAATTACACATTTATTTAGAATAAGCTTCATGATTTAATCACTATTGTAGAATACACTCACAGTTTAATCACTATTATATTTTTTTGAATACACTTCACAGTTCAATCACTATATATTTTTTAATAGATATAATATTCTATAAAAAGATAATGAATTATTATTTTTTAGGAAAATTGGTTTAGTGGACATAGAACATTTTTTATAGATATATATTCTATAAAAAGAATGAATTATTATTTATTTTTTTTTAGGAAAATTGGTTTAGTGGTACATAGAACATGAGTAAGAATGCTGTAAATTGATTCCAAACAATAAAATTCCAGAGTCCAGAGATCTCTTCCAGAATTTGTCAACATAATCCTACCATATTACTGGAACCGAATCATACCATACCACTGGAACCGAAATGAGGAGAATATCATTCGACCCTCGAGAGTCTCAACCACCCAGAATATACATCATTGACAAAATATAATGAAACAGATATATGTGAAGGGCGTTAAGACTGGAGCCTCAACAAGACAGGTTGTTAGTACAGTTATAAGATGGGCATGATTCATTCATCCGAAGAATTATATTCATAAATATGCTCAGGAAGACGCAATTTTATATGGTTCTAACGAATTACATTGGGTTCCGTGTTTACGTTGTTCCAGCTGCAAGGAGATAGGATTGATAACCGGTATGTGTTCTCATTCATAAAGTTTTTTGTTGTTGCTGCTGCTGCTTTCACCATCTCATTTTCATCATAATTGTGGCGCTTCTCGGATGTTTTCATTTTGGATATCATTTGCCGCTGTTGCCAATCATAGGTGTTTTTTAATTCATTTGTTTATTACGGTATATCTTGCTTGTGTTAAATAATTTTTTCTTTGGCATCACTTGTTGCTCTTATTTGATTGCCTTGCTTGACACAGATTGCAATTCAACGTGTGGGGAAAGATGCGAAAAAGCATCCCGTCATATAATATGTTTAAGAGTTTGCAGGACATGATGTGCTTGGTGCTATTGCGTTCATCCTCGTTCAGGTGGAGGATGATATATGCCCCTCCTATGCCACCATGAGAGCCCATGCCAATATATTCAAGTGCATTTGAATATATTATATGCACGCGTGAGCCTTCCCCGGAAGGTGCATATTCAGTGTATACTGTGTTATATATTTCTAGTAAGAGGGATTGTGGACTCCAACTAGAGCTGAACTATTTTAAATATTTTTTTAATATGCAAGAGAAATGTGGAAACATGAAAGTGGTAAATATTTTTATAAATTATATTGATTTTTTTATTTTTTTTATTATGCAATAGAAAAGTGGAAGTGGAAAGCACAAGTGATACATATTTTTATAAATTACCTAGAAATACTTTTTATAAATTTAAATATTTATAAATTATAAAATAATATTTTCTTCATATTTAATTTAAATTTAATTTCTATAGAAATATATATTTGATATTAAAATCTTACTCAAAAATATTATATATTTATAAATATAAAACAAAAATATTGTATATTATATTAAAATATAAGCATAAATATAATGTTAGTTGATGTTATCTCACATTGTGTAGAATGGTTGTGATCTTCTTTACAAAATTTTAAATTCCCACAAATGATATAATAACTTAAATGTCTTGGTAGACCTATATGTATATATATGTGAGAGATGTTAAATATCTAATAATTCTTTTATTATATTAAAAATAATTATTTATTAAATATATAAGTTTATAATTTTAATGTTAAAATTTAATAAATTCAAAAATTAATAGAAATAGCTCATAGGCTCTAGAATAGATGGTGACATGTGTTTTATTAAGATATTCTCTAGTGAAAAGGTCAGTGCTTTGAACTTTTATGGACAAAGATCTTTCCATGTTCAGAGTAGTGTGGCCTTCACTCGTGCTAGTTTGGAAATTTTTTTGATGAATATATTTATCAAAATATTATATGTCAAGAGGATATAATTAATAATAATAATGTTATTTCTCCCCATGGAGTGGATGATCAATGGGATGAGGGCCTTCGAGAGGGTGCCTACCACTCCACTGACTCTCTGGAATATAAATGTGGAGTGGCATGACACTCCCTTGACATGCAGGTTGTGAGATGTTCAATGTCAAACAAGTTGGCAAGTGGATGGTGGACGATTAGTTAAATGAGGCATTAAGCAATGCACAAGGACAACATTAGGGGCTTTCTAGCTCAAAAAATAGCAGTGATCTTGATGGTATGATATTTTCGGTAATTTTCACAAAGTGGGAATTGAAAACAATGGGAAGCATACACTCCAACTATGGGGCTCGTGTTACGTGGTGGATGATCTCAAGAGCTTGGAGTTGTCAAGTCAAAGGTCAGGTTAGTCAAGTAGAGCATGTTTGGGATCCTAGAATTAGGAGCCCCAGGCTTGCAAAATTGAGACCATTTGTTGATATCACAGAGCCAGCAATGCCCTCATGCACAATTAAGCACCTGATGAGAATGATTCTAGGTTCGCAGGTGTAGGAAAATTTATCTCAACAACCTTGTATGGTTCATATTTACTATGTATTTATTTGATACTCTAATGTTAGTATTAGTACTAAGAAGTTACAGGCTCTACGTATAAGTATGGGGTATATTTTTATCTGAAATTTGCTACTAGTGTTTGGGGTTTTATTTCTCTGTTTGTGACCTAGTGGGTTCAACTGAAAAGGAAAGAGTTTGACCACTACTTCTCTAGTCCCCCCCTTTGAGGTTGGATTGTTATGTAGGGGATGTAGTGCCGCTTGCTGCGGTGTTTGAAAATAAGATTACTTTGGGAGATTCTCTTTTAAGTACTATAGAGTGTGAATCTCGCTATCTTTATTTGGAAGCTTAGCCTTCGGTTAGATTTGTTGTAATTATTTCTGTTATGGGTTGTTGGCTACACTTTAGCGAGGCGCCTACCCTGGTTGTAGCAAAGAATTTGAAGTTAGTGCTAGATAAGATCACATATTGGTTTGTTGGGTTTCTCTAGGTTCTCAGGGTGATATTTGGAAGGATTAGTGTGTTCTTGGTGGAGGGGAGTGAGAGAACAACCTCAGATCTAGTTGTGTTCTTCCGGGGTCAAGGTGGATGCGTGTTGGAGGGGGGTATGCCTCGGTTTAGTGAGGGACACTCATGGAAAATTAGTAGCCATTTCACCATCAGACTTTGTGGGCTTACAATTTAGTTGCTAATGCCTTAGTAAAGAGGCAGGGAAAGAAGAGGGATGAGCGAGAGGGGCCAACATGATAGGCACCTTCGGGAGGACCTTGGCCAAGGGAATGCTATCAACCCCAACCTAATCCACACTCTTGTTATGGAGGTGCCAGTCTACTCTCGGCTAAATTTGGTAATCAGCTCAAGCAGGTTACAATGTTTCTTGAGTAGCTTAGTAGAGATTGACTTGAGGACAATAATGTTATAATTTCCTTTATGAATGGTATGTAGAGAAAATGGTGGCATATGCAAGACTTCTTTGCCAACATGAAAAGTGGTCAATTCCGCATTCAAGAGAAATTATACCATTTTAAGCAAAGACTAGCTCACATGGATAAACATGTACACTATGACTTTAGTCCACCACCATCTCCAAGCTTTGGACGGTAGCATTTTGCGCTAGCTAATCCATTTTATCCATATTGGTTATTGGTTGTTTAATGAAATTTATGGTTTTTTGGTGTTATGTTCCTTTCCAACTTTAGGTAGCTAACTTTTTTTGGAATTTTTTAATTGGTTATGGCAATTGCCTGCTAGCCAATAAATCTAATAAGAGTGAGGCCAATAAGAGTTTACAAAGATGTTCTTACTTGTGTCATCTTTCTAGATAAATGAAATATTTTGACTTACAAAAAGATAATAATGATAAGGTTATTTCAAAGGTATAAGGCTAAGATAAAGAGTCCAACTTAAAGTTTATTACTCTATTTTGCTAATTACTCAATAAAAATAGATTCCATAAAGTTTTAATATGAGTAAATTCACATAAATTGGTTATATAAAAGAGATAAAATTTAAAAATAATACATAATTGGATTAGATTGAAGTCTTAGCTTCTTGTCACCATTGATTGAGATGCTACTAGAGATTTCTTCTTATTCCCTATTTTTATTGAAGCTTCTTCTACATTTATTAAAGTCCTTTCTATTTTTGTTGTGCAAATTTCTTTGCCATTTTTTGGAGTCCTTGTTATTTCTATTAATCACGGATTATAATGTTGTAGTGGGTTTTCCTGTTCTTTAGCCTTAACTTCTTTCACTTGGTCTTCACAATTCAACATAGGATGACGACCTAACCAACCTTGTGTTTCTTACTGAAAATCATAGAGTTAAGTTTCTTAATCTTCAACTATTGCTTTCAAATTCTTATCAATTTTCTTGGGGTACAATATTCAATTGAGTTGAAGGATCTATTGGTGGTGATGTAGTACTAAAGCACAAGTATATGTGGTCATCTTCTGAGGAGACAAGACACTAGGTATATTTCATCTCACTCTTTATATTATTCTTAAATCCTTTAGGGCAGTAAGCTAAAATATGTCATGTTTCTAATAAAATCCTATATTACAATATACTTAAATATCATATTATAGATTATTTGAATATGAATAATATTTATATGTAAAAATAACTTATAGTGGGAACCCTTTGCTAAAATCCATTTCCACGCAATTGTAGGGAAATGTTGAAATGCTATGTCTTTTGATTCCATCAGATGTGGAACTTGTTTTATAATTTATCCAATAAGTTGAAGAGAGGTTGGACCCTAAAAATGCAAGAGGTGATTTGGGAGTTGCATTGAAAATCGGAGCTGAAGAATGAGAATAAGTGAAAGGGGTGAAAGAGCAAGAAGATGGATTCATGCACATACCTAAATTACAACAAAACTATTGGACAAAATTAAGAACTATATTCTTTTCTTCAATAATGTATAAGTCTAAAATAAATAAACCCTTCACATAGGGGTGGATATATGTAATACGGGATTTGCACTATGAAAGAAGAAGGGCTTACAAATAGATATTTTTGAATCATGTATTTGAAAGAATGACCTCTTAGTAAGCTTCCTATGAGCAATGTCGTGGAAAACAAACTAAAGGGAATACTAGAAGAAGAGAGAGGACTTGAAAAACTAGCATAAGGAGGGAAAAACCTCTCAATAATCATTGAGGAATGCAATTCATATAAAGAAAAAAGACCCACAGGTCTACATTTATATAATATAATATATAATATTATAGTAATGTTATAGTGGCTACAACCACCCTCCAAAATTTTGCCTTAGCCCATTTTGGAGCCTCCCTACCATCCTTGCACAACACTTTGTCTTCCTTCGTCAAGTACACAAGCTTCAATGTTTTTCATGCACAAAGGCAGCCTGTTGAGCACATCTTGATGCATTCCCCTCATAGGCTACTCACTTGGACTTGGTCTAGCTGTAGGTTGAGCAGTTTCCCCTTGAAAATTGCACATTTCTAGAGGGAAACCAGCCTTCCCTCCATAAATTACGCAATCCTGTCAGGCAACCTACTGGGCTCCAAGATTGCTCAATCCTGCCAGTCAACACTCCAAGCAGGATTTGCGCAAATTTCCCCACCAGGGCTGCTCAGCCCAGGAATTTCACAAATCTAGCCAGCAGTTTGATGCTCTTCCCAGAAATTGTGCAACCCTCCTGGGTAGTCAACCCAATGTTCATTTGGGGTAGTATTAGATGTGCTCTAGCCATGAAATTTGGTGGAGAGATTGGGGCACATGAGATATCCAATACTGAGAAAGGGTTTGGGCAGATTCTAAACAGGTTAGGAGATATTAAAATAATTAATATTTTTGATGGAGTCCCTAAGCCTAAACTTAGGGAAAATAAAATATTAATGTGTATTAATATGAATCTGTGTTAGAATGGTAAAAAAAACATGGATCAATCCAGATCTAATCTTAGTCATTGATTAGGGACTTAATTTCGATCATTGAGATGTCAACAAGAAAAGTATAAGAGGAGGCTTGAGGGTCACTTGGAGAATATACTAGAGTGATCTGTCATTCTATTTTCTAGAGCAGGGTTTGCTAAGAGAGATAGAATTAGTAATCGGGAGTTGCAGTGAGGGGGAGTGAGTACGAGGTAGAGAGGTAGGGACATTGCCCAGAGACCAGCGCTGAAGCAGAGAGAGGCAGATGAAGAGCTAGAGGGAGCCATGCAGAAGTAGCAGAAACTACGCAGAGCCAGAAGGGCATGCATCATCCATGCAAAGGTTGCGGGAGTGACGTAGAGAGCTAGAGATGTTGCGTAGAGCCTCAATGGGCTGACGCAAAGGGTTTCGGGTTGATGCAGAAGCCAGCAGGGCTGACACTAAGCTTGAAATTGTGCTAGAGAGGGATTTTGTGGAGCAGGCTCTCTAAATACTTATTTCCAAAGAGAGGTATTGTTGCTAGATTTTTTATCTCTATCGAGTTAGCTAGTTTGGCACCCAGTGTACTCAGAAAAGAGCTGTTTAAAAATAAAATCCTCAGATAGCTGCACTGATTTTCCCGCAATGGGTTTTTCCAGGGACATTAGGCCAAAAATAATGGTGTCATTTGTGTGCTTGTTTTTGTTTCCTTCAGTTGATGATCTATAATGTGTTGAGCATGCACTTTTATTTATTTTCAGTATTAACATTGTAAATAGCTTGTTAATTAATAGAGCAAGTAGGTAGGAATAAATCAGTAAAGTGCATGGAGGGTTTCTAATGTGTTAGACTTAGGAATTCCAACATGGTATCAGAGCGTGATTGCATATCACAGGAGGACTAAAGGACATCAGCTGAGTGGAGAAATAACAGTAGAAAATAGTTGTCCTGAGGTGACAAAAGTTGTTTCTAGTAGAGCAGCAACAAGGAAGGGTGACGTAGTGCCTGTGTCATCAAGGGTGAGCCAAGAAGATGTAGTGCAGTGTTTAAGGAAGCCAAAAGAAGCCTCATACAGAGACACACAGTAGTTGGGAGGGCTGATGTAGTTGGCTGAGGAGGCCGAGTTGTTGGTGCTAGGATTGTGCAGAGCCTAGTAGCTCTCACTTTCAGGTTGTTGGGGCTTAAAAGGCCGCGGGAATATTGTAGAGTGGAGCTAGTGAAGTATTATAGTTAGAACAATACCTGACAGAGCAAGGTCGGAGGAGTTGCTACTAAGGGTTTCTAGCAGCGGAACCCGGATCAGTGGTATGGTTGCACAAGACGATCATAGTAGGGGGCATCCCGATAGCGACAGAAGGATTTCTAGGAAGGGAACTAGGACTTAGAGGTAGTCCAGAAGAGAACTTCTAGATGGGAAGTAGAGACTTAGAGGAGTCGAATAGAGAACTTCTAGGAGGGAAGTAGAGGAGCATCATGGCACTACACGGAGTAAGAGACCAGGATAGATTGGACAGAGCATCGAACATCACAGTATGGAAGGCCAAAATCTTATTCGTGCTTGACAATAATCGTGTCACGAACTTTTCCTTGAAGGTAAGAGCTATCCCAGTTGACCCCAATGATAATGACAAGTACGAGGAGGCGATGGCTTGGACTAAGAGAATTATCCTTGACGGGGTCAAGGATCATGTAGTACCACACATAGCCGAGAAGGAAACATCGTTTGAGATGTGGGAGGCTCTTAAGAAGCTATACCAACATGCTTCTATGCAGAGAAGAATGCTGCTTGAGAATCATTTGAGGTCCTATCAAATGAATAAGGGAGAACAGATTGACACCTTCCTCTGTGGATTGAATGAGATCCGAGATTAGTTAACTGCTATAGAGACGACACCAGATCAGGTGCTGATGGTGAGGACAACCCTAAATGTTGTCTCAGAAGACTGGGAAGTTTTTGTCAAGAGTATATTGGGTAGAGGAACTCTCCCACCTTGGGACGAGATGCGGGTAGCTCCTCGCCAGGAAGAGATCAGATGGGAGTCAAAAATGGGTAGCAACAGCAAAGGGATCAAAGTCAAGCAAGAGGAGGAAGACGTGGCCCTAGCATCTGAGGGAAAGCAGGAGAAGCAAAAGAAGAAGGATCTCTCCAAGATCAAGTGCATCCACTGTGGGGAGTTGGGTCATTATGCGACCCAGTGTCCAAGGAAGAAGAGTAAGGGAGAGTCTTCTGAGACTAAGGTAGTGCCAACACAGGCAGAGAAGGAAGTTTTGACAGATGATGATTGTGCCATGAGTGCACATGCACCACTTGAGAAGAAGTGTGGAGACATTGAGCTGTAGTAAAGAAGACTACAGGCGATGAGGGGCAGGATCCTTAAGGTACCTAGCCTCTTGGATTAGACCTTGCTATGGGAGCCCTGACAAGGAGTAGCAGGATTGGCTAAGTTGGGTAGAGAAGGATGTAGATGGAGCAGCAGAGAGAGTTACAGTGCAGGAGTCCCGAGACAACGTGAGGCTAGCAAGCTGAAACAATGTGAGAGACACAGGAGCGTTGCACCAGTGTAGGATTGCACAGAGAGGTGTGCAATGGTGTGAGATGTAGGGAGTTGTTTCAAAAACGTAGAGGTCAGAGAGGGAGCACTTGTCAGTGGTAGAGGGAGCTTTAGTATCAGTGGGTGTCTCTAGCCTAACAGGGAGGTCAGATTGGGAGATTAGTTAATTACTTCTTTGTAACTAAGTTTTACTGTAGTAGTGGGTAGCATGATGAGAGGAGGTGTGGTGTGGATGCAGTGATGGGAAAAAGGACCAGCAGTAAAACGAATGCAGAAGGAGATGTCGTACATATGTAGTAGTGGTAGTGGCAGAACCATGGGCAGCAGTACAAGATGCAGTAGTGCAGAGGATGTTGGGCAGGAAGGCCTAACATTAGCATAGGTACCAATGTTGAATGATCAAGAGTAATACTCAGTGAGGAGTATTGCTAGAGCACAGTCCTTGCTAAGAGGGAGTGTTGATTTGGGGTAGCATCAAATGTGCTCTAGCCACGAAATTTGGTGGAAAGGTTGAGGAACATGAGATATCCAATACTCAGAAAAGGTGTGGGGACATTCTCAAAAGATAAGGAGATATTAAAATGACTAATATTTTTAATGGAGTCTGTAAGTATAAACTTAGGGAAAATAAAATATTAATGTGCATTAATATGAATCTTTGTTAGAATGGTCCAAAAGATATGGATCAAGCCAGATCTAATCTTAGTCGTTGATTAGGGACTTAATTTCGGCCATTGTGATGTCAACCGGAAAAGTATAAGAGGAGACATGAGGGTCACTTAGAGAATACACCAGAGTGATAAGTCATTCTATTCTCTAGAGTGGGGTTTGATAAGGGAGATAGAATTAGTGATTGAGAGTTGTAGTGAGGGGTAGTGAGTATGAGACAGAGAGTTAGGGACAATGCCGAGAGACCAGCGCTGAAGCAGAGAGAGGCAGATGTAGAGCCAGAGGGAACCACGCAGAAGTAACAGAGACTGCGTAGAGCCTCAGTGGGCTAACGCAAAGGGTTTTAGGTTGAAGCAGAAGCCAGTAGGGCTGACGCTGAGCTTCAGATTGTGCTGGAGAGGGATTTCGTGGAGTAAACTTTCTGAATACCTATTTCCGGAGAGAGGTATTACTGCCAAATTTTTTATGTCTGTCAGGTTAGCCAGTTTGGCACCTAGTGTACCCAGAAAAGACCTGCTTAATTATAAAACCCTTAGATAGCTGCAACAGTTTTCCCGCATTGGGTTTTTTCTGGGACATTAGTCCAAAAATAACGGTGTCATTTGTGCGCTTGTTTCTGTTTCCTTCAGTTGATGATCTGTGATGTGTTGAGCATGCAATTGTATTTATTTTCAGTATTTACATGGTAAATAACTTGTTAATTAACAGAGAAATTAGGTAGGAATAAATCAGTAAAGTGCATGGAGGGTTTCTAATGTGTTAGACTTAGAAATCCCAACACCCAGCTCCTAGCTAGGAATGCACATTTTTCCCAGGCAGTTGAGGTGTTGCATGCATGAGTAGTCTGGTTGACCATTTCCACCTGGGACCGAGGAAACTTGAATCGCATGCATGCATGACTGCTTCTTCCTAGAATAGCAAAAGGAAACATGGAAAAGGAATCCCATGATTCAAGGAGTTGTTTTTAGTAGTCAGGGTTACATGCAAAGTTGTTTTAGAAGTTTCCCTCCAAGTGTTGCTTTTTCCTAGATTTGTGGCATGCACGTCATGACCCCAAACTTATTTATTTGACGCATCAGAGTTCATTCTTCCACATCAATCTTGGAGCTCTGGCATCTCATAGCACATCCAAGACTCTTTGAGACATCCAGCTCAACTATTCAGGGGTAAGTGGCCTCAACTTGCATTTTTTGCATTTCTGTCGCTTTTTGTGTATTCGCTTGTATGAGTGTTGTTCGCTTGATTTCTTTGAATGCTTGTTGTTGTTTACATGTATACTAGTTTGTCCTAACTTTGTTTTATTTTTTGTTGCATTTCACTGTTGTCGCATGCATGAAACTGTTTTGCACGAACGTTCACCCAACCGGCGAACTGCTTCACCCACATGCATGTTGATCTATTTGTTGAATATTTCATTCATGTTTTGCATGCATTTTCAATAACTTCTACTTTCACTTAGTGTCACCATGCATTCATTGTGTTATTTTCTTTTAGTTTCCTGTCGGCAAGTCGGGCTAACCTTGGCCCGGACTCTACCTCACTGAGACTTCTTTGCGCAATATGGTGAAGGAAGGCTCTGCCATCCTCTCCAAAAATGCACATTTTTTCCTAGCACTAGCCTTCAAGACTATTTTGTGCATTTCTGAAGGACAATGACTACTGGCCCAAGAAATTGCACAAATATGTCCATGGGCCTGCAATCCTTCCCAGCTAGAATTGTGCATTGCACAATCCCAACAGCTAGCAACTAGCCTAGATTGTGCATTGCATAGATCCAACAACCAGTCCTACCTCCTAGACAACCCAGACTTCCTTTTGTGTAGTTCTGGTAGCTACTCAACCAGCCTCCCAAAAGAAATTGTGCAATCTTGCTCATCAGTTTCCCAAGTATGTGTTGTGTCATTTCCTGGAATTTTCTTTATTTTCACTGACAGATTTCTTTCCAGGCATGTTTCTTGTATCTAGATATTTTAGGTTTTAATCTATCTCAATGGCTTCCAAGAGAACAAGATCTCAGGACACTGATGGAAATGCAGCTGGAACAATGACTTAGCAAGTGTCCTCTAGTCTACCAATCTATGAAGATACACAGTTGTATCTAGACAAGGACATCAAACTGAAGTGACAATAAGTCAAAAAAACATTCACAGGCACATTTGGGGAACACCTCGAAGACTGTTAGGTGTATGTAAACATTCATAAGTCCGACTTATACTGGATTGCATGCAGATATCTCGTGTTCCCATGAGTAGACATGATACACTGGATCATATCTCACACTGATGCTGAGACGATGACCTTGAGCATTGTTAGTGGGACGAAACTTGCAACCTTCTGGGAATAGGATTATGATGAGATGTATTAGATGTCAAAGCTCGTGACTATCATCAAGACTCCATTCAGCTTACCCAACAATAATGCTATTTCCAAAGACATTTTGAAGGATTAGGTAAAGGATCCAACTCGTTTCATGATGATACCCAACTAGGTCTATAAGACAAAGATATTGAGGAAGGTGTACCAATACTTAATCATATTTCCTTGTCGACTATATGGCCAAGCAAGCACGGAAACCTTCCCACAGAGTTGGGTGGTTGCACTAGACCAAGTGGCTAGAGAAGGAAAACCATGTAATTGGTCCAGCATACTAGCTCATCAGCTGAAGGAGCAAGTCATGAAGGCTCGACAGTCACCCTGAGGTATGCATGCAAAGATTTAGATGTCTGCTTACATCCTAGATGTATTTTGTGCCCAACATGAGTTCCCAGGCTTCGAGTGGGCATGGTCATTGGGGGAGACTGCTGTGAACACATATTTCAAGTTTTTCTATGACTGTAATTTCAAAGGATTAATCACATGGTTGTCTAACCATTGTATCATCCCTTTATACAAAACGATATTTGAACCAAATCCACCCTGCATGTCAAAGGAAGCAATGGAGGCATTGATATGTATTGCAGATTGGTATGCCTCACTGTCTAACACTTTCATCCGAATGTTCATTGCAGAGAAGGCTCTGCATGTTTTGCCAAAGTTTTCATTGGACGTACTTGTCATGTAGGAACTAGCCTATCATATATCGGCAACATTGACAACTAGACTGCAGCGGAAGAAGAAGGCACCTTGGCCCACTCTTCCATTGTGGATTGGGTTATATGAGATCTAAAGTATCAAGAAAGTGGATGTCGAAGTGTAACTGATGAAGAAATACCCATTTGAACTCCGAAGCTACAATTCGTATGACCCACATTGCATTGTGAAGGATCACTACACGAGAGTTTAGTCCAACTAGATCTATGGGGCATTTCATTGGGCCGAGGAGGACCCATGGAGATATGGCTACAGTTTCTCTAGACCCAATGAACTAGTCATAAATGTTGTGGAGTGGTTAGTGAGGAAGAGGGAAGCAACATCATGGAGAGCATCAATAGTAGGAGCAGTAGCAGAAGTGGCAGCATAGCTGAGCATACCAATGCATGATAAAGGGAAGAGGAAGATTTTCGATCACATGGAGGAGGAACAAAGCTGCAAGTTTCGAGCAGATCCACTTGTAGAGAAAGAAACTATGGCTATAGAGGCAAAGAGGTAGCAGCGTGACAAGCGAATCATGCGGAGGCTGAGGGATAAGAAGAGAATGGGAGAAGCAGAGAAGGAGTTGTATGAGCTGAGGGAGAAACTCTGGAAAGAACAAGAGTTGTGCCAACAGGAGAGGGAAGTGTAGCAGCAACAGATACAGCAGGGGATGCATCACTTGTAAACAAACGATGCAGTGCCTGCACAAGTAGCTGATTCACCTTAACAACTGGCATTAGGTGAATAGGGTGAACCATTGCAAGGGCAAGACTTTACTCATGAGATAGAACATGCACTTCAACAATTGGATGCAAACATGGAGCAGCAGGAGTTGGAACAGGACATCGACCTCATGCCTCACCACAAAGAGGTCGACGCACCTGCTTCAATGCATCTAGAGGAAGAGAAAGTCTCAAATGACCAAGGAGGAAGTGAGATCCTTGGTGATCAGCCGAAGAAGCGATGCACAACATCTCGTTTGATGAATCCCAACATATAGTTGTTTAGTCTCGCAGAGTATCAAATCCAGATGATCAAACATTCCCTTTGCAAGTTGAAGAACGAGTGATCATGACTAATGTGCAAAATCATCCAACTGCTTTGGCTGATGCAACTAGAGTATATGTCGAAGCTACTAGCTCAAGTGTTCATTTTCTTATAGCTGAGAATGAGCGAATGGTGAAGGAACTACAGGTGGCCAAGCAATTCAAACAATTGGACTTCTACAGTTGTCTAAGTCAGAGTGATGTCTAGTTTGGCTTGTTCAAGCCATTGTTCACATGGGTACATGTGCATTGTAATGTTGAGTCAGGTCAAGTGTAAGTCAAGTGTCAATAGTGGATGTAACAGTCATAGAGTAGGTGAAGAGTCATGAGGGTAGTTTAATGGTCACAAAGGGGAATGTCAAGGGTCACCCCACCTTTGCTATAAATAGTCCCTCATAAGTCATTTTATGGGCTTTTGGTTAGCCAAGCTTCTATTAAGACTATCTTGAAGAAATCTTGGACAGTATTGTAATACAGCTTGGCTTCTCCTTGAGGATAAAAGTAAGTTGGAGTGAAAAAAAGATTCCATACAATGGGAATCCATTCTACATGGTAGATCATATTCTCTCATTGAAATTGAAGCCGCCGCCCTCATCAAACTAAAGGAGTGCAAAAAACAAGTGGAACTCCTATGGAAATAGAATTAGAAATTTTGTTGGCTTCATGAAGGGCAAATAAAAGCATGTTTCTTCCATAAATCCATGCTCCAACATCATCACCATAATATGATAGCCTCCATAAAAAATCTCCTTGGTGAAAAGCTACACGATTTCCAAGAAATTTATTAGGAACTCATTCGCTAGTATAAAAATATTGTAATGGAGCCCCCTAGAAACAAAACCAAGGTGATTCAATGCATCATAGAGCATATAACTTGCTTGGTTAATATTGAGTAGAATGAATCCTTACTCTTGGAAATTACCATGGAGGACATAGAGGCAAATGTCAAAGGAATTCCAAATAAAAAATCCCTTGGCCCTAATGGCTTCACCATATGATTCTTTCAGGCTTGTTGGACTATTATTAGTTAAGAAGTATGGCTTGCAATGGAAAAATCTCAAATATCCAAATTCATTGTTAACAAACTCAATGCTACCATCCTCACATTATTTCCAAAACAATAAAAAGTTGATGAAATAAGTGGATATATATCCATTTCTCTGTGTAATGTTATCTACAAGATCATAACAAAAATTATTGCCAATTGACTTAAACCTCTCCTTCCCAATTTGATATTATCTAAGAAAAATGCATTCATATAAGACCACAAAATCCTTCACGGGATCATGATTTCTCATGAGATAATTCACTCATTTGAAGCTACAATCTATGCTAGGAATGCTCCTTAACATTTATCTCTCGAAAGCCTTTGATAAGCTCAGTTGGAAATATGTGTTCCACATCTCCCGTAGTTTTTGCTTTACCCTTGAACGTAATTGATTCATTGGAAATATAATGTCTTCTACATCCATTTCATTTGTTGTTAATGGCTCACTCTCATCCCAATTCAAACGATCTCATGGCATTTAGCAAGGTGATCCAATTTCACCATTTCTATTCATTCTAATAATGGAAATACTGGGACAGTCATGAAATATTAGTAAATAAGAATTTTCTCCAAGGCCTTTGCCCATTTCGAGAAGATATGCCTTTCACTCACCAACAATTTGTGGATAACACTATGGGAATGTGAACATCAATAGTCTTAGAAGCTCAAGAGTTCTTACAAGTGTCTTATAGATGCTCTCGCTTTCTTAAGGTATTGAAGTAAATAGATATAATTCCTTTGTTTTTTTTTCAACACTCCAATCCTTTTACAATGGCATATCACCAATATTATAGAGTTTCAAAAAGGCAAGTTACTATTGAAATACCTTAGTGATGTGATGGACGAGATCTCATTGAGATGGATTTTATGGAAGGATGTAATAACGAAGTTCAATAAAAAGTTGGTAGGACAAGAATTTTATACATTGAATATTGCAATAAGACTAGTCCTATTAAAATCCATACCTTAGGCCCTTTCCATTTACTTATGCTTAGCGCTTATGGCACCATCATCAACTGACCAAGAGATCAAGTGAATTTAGTATCAATTCCTCTAGGGGGCTCTAATTTCGAGTGTAAGTGGCCCCTAGTGATTTGGGATAAGATTTGCAAAAAAAGAAGAAGGAAAAAACCATCACAACAATCTTAGGAGCCAAAATGTGGTGGAAATGGATTCAAGATTGCTATGATCTCTAGAGGTGCATCTAGAACCACAAATATGTCCCTCATACTCCTATACAAAATTTGATATGTTTAAGCTCCTTGGTAGCTGGTTCATATTTATGGTCCTTACCCAGAGAGGCATGCACATAGTCTATATAAAAAAAAAAGGTTAGTTAAGGACTACAATTCTTCTATGTTTTGGTAAAACTCTTGTCAACAACTCCGAACACTTAGAGAAAACCAAAATTTTAATGACATGAGAGAACAAATGAGAACTCAAGGATATAATAAAATTATAGACTATTGGTACAATAATGAACCTTCATCCCAATGGCACCAATGGTAACCACCTGACTTCTGGAAACCTACGCTAGAGGGAGAAGATTTGCAACAGTTCTGAAGAAACCTCCAACAAAAAACTATTCCCATATCCAATCAGTCAGAAAAACTTAGATGGGGATATACATGAAAAGCACCTTCAATGCACAAGAGGCTTACCAATTAAAAGTAGGCCACCACTTGATACCTATAGAACATGTATGGGTAAAGATATGGAAGCAATATTAATTTCCAAAAATATCCTTCTTTCTCTAATTGTTTTTCAAAACAAAACATTAAGTTAAGATAATTTATTAAATTGAGTCTATTAAAGACCATCTAGATGCCATCTATGTTTACAACATTCTGACATTAGGGGAATTTTGAGGTAAAAAATGGACCTCAAAACAAAAAATTACTAAGAAAATTAACTTTTAAGGAACAAATAGGATTCAAGATGATGATTTTATTCCAAAGGGAAAATGTATTCGATGGAAAAGAAGAAAAGTACTTTTTAAAATTGTATTTGCAACTTATTTCGTTATCGGTTTACTCAAATGTCAAGTTTAGACACCCATTGTATGTGGAATTAAATTCCACGTCCAACGAGTACTTTCTCGACATCCTTATGAGGAGAGCCACATCGAAAAAAAGTTGAAAATACATGAAAGAAGGTGTGTTGAACATGGTTTTCATTTTTTCTAATGTGGGTATACTCATAATTATGTCAAGTGGGTACGTGTTGGATGTAGAATTTGATTTCACATCCAACAAATGCATACACTTCACATTTTAGTAAACTTATAAGGAAATAAACCAAAAATATAATAAAAAAAGTAGTTTTCTTTATTTTCCTTTAAATATTCTGTTAGTGTCAGTCTTTTCTGCCTTCCTCCAGTGATCAAACATGCTCTTGCAAATTGGTTTTAAGGTGTCAAGGTCAAATTTTGTCATTTCAGTGAGTCTTCAAGTAAAATTTGATCGCTAGGCATTAGGTCTAGGGTTTGCTTTCACTCCTTCCAAAGTCGTCCAAATGTCGGTTTATGTCACTGTTCAGCTGAGTGTACCATCATTCAGAGAGTTTTCATTATCATGTCAAGTCCCACTGGGTCATTTGACACCTGGTTCATGCTTCAGTTGCGCCTAGGTGAGGTCATTTCCCTCCCCTAGGGTTTTGAAGGAAATTTCTCTTGGGCGGTCAAATCATTAGCAAAACTAGTATCCTAATGTTCATACACCTTCCGCTATCCTTAAAGTACCCTATCAAACACTTTCCATCACTGAGATCCCCCAAATTCCTCATTTTCACACAAACCCTAGTTTCTTGCTACAACGTGGCAATTTTCTAGGTTGGGCCTATGTTTCTCCTTTTTAGACCCCTTCCCCTCACTCAATTTCTAAGATTCCACTTTCCCCTACTTCCTAACATCCCTCCATACTTCCCAAAATTTCCTCAAGAATTTAGAAGTTCCCTATCCCCTTCATTTCGCTTCATTTCGACAAAATCCCTTGTCCCACACATCGGGATAGGTTTCACTCAAATGATGTTTCTGAGCAATAAAATATGAATTTGGGAAAAATGAGACAGGTTTTTGTCCACAACAGGCCAAGAAAGAAACCAATCCTTCATTTTTTACACAGGTGTCATGGTTTGGGAGAAATGTCAAAAATATAGTTGCCTCGGGAGATTTGATGCACCTCCATAGTGACCTTGGGAAAGTCAACTTTTCTCCTAGCTGAGTTGGCCAAATGGCTTGCTTGATGAGTCAAATGATAACTCGACACAACGAGATTTCCAATGAGCTATCATGAGCTCAATTGAAAATTGAGGAAGGCATTCAAAATTTGACTGCAAAAGCACCCTCCCTTTAGGCAGCCTCATTTGGCACATTTTGACCAGTCTTGGAAGATTTGATTTTTTATAGTGCAAATCAACTCCAAATTGAAAAATTCTAGTTGCATTGGAAAGTAGACTCAAAGAAATTTCCAACGAGCTATCCTACACAAAATTTGGACACTGGGAAGGCCTCCAAAAGTTTCCTAGAAAAGAGTGCAATTCACAAAGAGAGCCTGGCGCACTGGGAGAGAGTTTCCAGAGTAAAATTTACACTGGCGCGACGCACAGAGAGAGCGCGGCGCACAGGGAAAAAGGGGCTGAAATTGTGCCAAATCACCTCCAATAGGATATTTGACATCCTTTTTTCATCAAGTTTTATCGATGATATGATGGTTTATACTGATGTTTGAATGCAACCAAATGCATAAAATCAACCATAAGAAATCACCAAGAACCATGATGGCTAGGGTTGCTAAAGTGTGTTGGTAGTGCCAAGGTTCCATTCCATCGTCATCTTCCCCTCACCTACCATTTTTCCTATCCTCCCTTTCTTATTTTTCCTAATATCCCTGCCCTAAATTACTACCCAACCCTCTCCCCTATCCTTCAACTATTTGGTCAACATGAAACCCTAAACCATACCCTATCAAAATACCCAAACTCCTCCCATGTCCCTAAACAAAATTCTCCCTATAACCCTTGTTCCCATTACATCATTCCCTTCCTAATACTCCCTGCTTCATTGTTCCGCTTCGTAACAGATATTAGGAAGGCACCCAACAACACACCATCATCAAAGAGCAGCCTAATCATAGTCCATACTGCAGTCATGACATCGCAGCATTCATCAAAGTATGAGGAGGAGAACTACAGTGACACAGCTTCAGGAGAAAGATGCTAAGATCAAAGAGCTCAGGAACAATGTTTCTAAGGCCAATTTCATGGTTTGACTCCTAAAGCAGGATAATAAGCAATTGAAGGTGATTCAGATGAGCATCAAGAGCAAGTGACAAGGAAGAATCCAAATACTAAAGGACTCAAAAGGGAAATTCAGCAACAAAGGGATCAGATGTCTTCAGTTGACCTAATTGCAGGAGAAATCAATGAAAATAGGGAGTTTTGGTGCGACAAAGTAAGTTTCCATTTAAACAATCTTCTTAAGAGGGCCAAAAGAGACAAAAAATTTCAAAGACACATGGCTGCTCATTGCTACACAAGGAATCAGGTCTCCAAAGTCAAAATCAAGCAGTTGAAGAAAATACTCCAGGAAACCCTAATCAGGAAAAAAGAGAGGGTTAAGTTGGATTTGCTTGCTGATGCTTCCCTCAAAGCAAACAAGGACAGGGACATGCTCAGGAACATGACATATCACAATTGGGCACGGAACAAAGTTTGCAAGGCACGAATAAAGAATTTGAAGGCAAACCTAAAGAAGGCATCAAAAAGGCAAAAGAGGAAAAAAGAGCATGATAGACTCCATATATTGACCGAGGAAATCCTTGGATCATCATAACACTTAATGAGGAAGCTCTAGACCAAATTTCAAGAAATTTGGAGCACATTTTGAAATCTTGAATTTTTTGGACAAAAAACAGGAAATTCCTCCCTGTGCGTCGGGCACCCTACGCGGCGCTAAAATTCTAGCACTTCAATCGAGAAAAGGTTTGCATTTTTGGATTTAGGATCGAAAAATACATCTACTGGTGTCCGGACTAGAAATTTTGATAAGTTTTGGGTCTCCTAAATGTCAAAAAAACCCAAAAATGGCCTTTCTGCCACTTTTTGGACACACAGAAAGCAGTCTTGGGAGAATGAATATTTGGAGGGGAAAATTAGCTTCAAATTCAGAAATTCCAGTGGGGTTAGAAATTAGACATGCCAAGATTTCCAACAAGCCCACTTGAGAACATTTTAGACACCTGGAAGTGCCCCAAAATAGGTCCCAAAGTAGCGCGACGCACAGAGGAAGAAATTGCCAATTTGCTTCCGTTTCGCGAAATTTCGGTTCGCGACTTCTCCAAGTGGGCCCGGTCATCTAAAATTCGGTTTTTTGGCACCAAAGGCAGAATTTAAAGAGTTTTTTCTCCAGATTGGCTTCGATCCAAGTGGCTAAGGAAGGCAAACGGTCACCACAAAGCCAAATGTCATATTTGCAGCGCTGCACCTGTAGCTGATGGTTGGCTCTCCATCTCCATTTCGAAATGATTTCAGTAACTTCTCAAACCCTAGGTGTTCTATCTCTTCCTCACACATTCTATATATTTTATGCAAGTTATTTGCAAAGGATTGGCTGGCTTGTAACTTCTGGGAGACTATGGGAAAGAAACTTTGTTTCTGCATTGTATATTTTTACAGAGAATTAATGAAAGGAAGCAGCTCTGTTTCATGAGATTCCTGTGGTTGTGAGTATAGAAAGTGTTTCTCTTATGTTTCATATGTATCTTGTTATGTTTTATATTCCATTTCGCATTCATTTTTGGTGAAATTTTTCGAGTGAGATCAGGTAGAATTCAATTCTATTTCTCTACCTGTGGGAAAATTTCATGTGCACTATTTCATTCTTCTGTTGAAAAGGATTCATGTTGTCCATGCCCTTTTCACCTTCATAATCAATCTCTACATCTCCTTGTGATGTTCCATAGTTTCATTTCGTATTCATTTCTGGTGAGATTTTTCAAGTGAGATCAGGTAGAATTCAATTCTATTGCTCTACTTGTGGGAAAATTTCATATATAGTGTTCATTCTTCTGTTGAAAAGGATTCATGTCGCCCATGCCCTTTTCAACTTCTTAATCAATGTTTACATCCCGCCATATTTCAAAACTAAATTGCTATTCTTTCAGCCTACCTTGCCTCACGAAATAATCTGTGCCTTCATGTTAAGTTCTCTATTCATTTAGGTTCATTGGTCCCATAACATCCCAGAAACACAGTCATTCATAAAAATCACTCATAATTTTCATTTCCACCTACTAGCCTAAGACAAATAGTTCATTGTAAGTCATCTCAGGCCATTTCATTTACTTATTCACTGAGTGTGACTCGGAGAGAGCCCTCTCCTGTTCTGGTAGGGCTAGCTACTAGATTGAGCGTGGTTTGTGGTTACCCTGAATTTTGCCTTCCTTCAACCTGAGGCGGATTTAGGTGCTAACATAATGGCAAATCCACTGGGGATTGAAATGGTTTGCTTGTATATTGTCTTGCCCCAGGAAATATCTCAAGTTCAGATCTGATGTTGGTGGTGAACAACAATCAGACATAAGAAGATGGCTGAAATCATTCACCTGGCGACTCCTTTCACTGAAGAATCCAACAATCAGGTGCTTCATGATGACTCCACTACTTGGGGATGAGCAGCTTTGAAATATCTTACAATAGACCAGATTGCAAGAAGATATGCTCCCATGAGCCGAGATCACATTCCAGGCTTTCCAAATAAAATTATGAAGGTAGATTGGTCAAAGAATCTGCCTATGTTTAAAGATGATGGTAAGAAGGACAATGCTTTACTTCTAGTTCAATTTCACATGCATATTCTCAAGTTGAAGGTTGATTTTCCTGAAGATTTCTTAATGAAGATATTCATGGCCACTCTAGAAAGTAAAGTTGCTTGTATTTACAGTCCAAAGAATTTTCATGACCTGTTCATTGAAAGATATAAGGACTCTTATCCATCATTGAATCTAGTTCATGACTGTTGCAAGCATGCTTATGGTTTTATTGAGAGCCTTGAAAAATATTATGGGGAGGATAATTTTATGGATCATTGGATCATGGAAGCCCTGTATGAAATTCCCTTTCAGCAGCATAAAGACGATCATGAAAATTTGCAGCATGATCAAGATTGTAGTACGGTGGAAGATGAAGGAGTTTTTCCTCTTGATAGTCAACATAAATTACATGAAATAGATCAACAAGTTGAAGAATTCCATATGGCTGAAAGTGATGAAAGAAAAAGGGTTGGTTCAGATTGGTCCATAGAAGAAGACAAAGTTTTGGGTCCAAATGTTCTCATGTCATCAGAACAAAGCCTTCATGAAGAGGTAATCCAATCAGCTCATGGACAGCGAGATGAATACTTTGTTCTAGACTTCTTATATTCATAGTTCTAGCCCCCAAATGCCATTACTAGTCAGGTTGCACATGAAGAAATAGAAGCTGGCTTATATGATCAAATGATACAAGAAGATTCCTTACCTCTCTGTTTTGAATCATTTCAGTTTTTGCGGGGTAAATTGCATAGTAAACATTCAAATGAAAAGCTTGTAGGAAATCAACAATCTCTCAGTTTTAATGTTGAAGATGAGACAGATGGCGAAATTTTTGAGCAGGTCGTTAATAAGAATCTTCCCCTGAAATGATTGATGAAATCATTTTGGATACAGAACTAGATTTGCAGCCACCAAACACAATTCAAGTTCAAATTACAAATGAAGGTGAGGCAGCCGAAATACATGATTTAATGATGCAAGAGGATTATGTACCCTTGTGTTACGAAGCATTTCAGTTTATAAGGAAGAACCTTCGTAATATCTCTAAAGAAAAGGATGACAGTCCGATGAACTACTTTATAGATCAGCAGGATGAAGAGTTCCATATGGCCGAAAATGAGGAAAGAAGAAGCTTTATTTCAGATCTGGTTGAAATAAATGAGGATACACAGGAAAATGATGTTCCAATCTCAGAAAATGATGATGATAAACCAGATCGAGAAACAGATTGTGATGACGAAAAACATGTTGTTCCGGATCTCATAGAGGAGAATTGCATTGTTGAGGCTGCCTCAAATGAATAAGACCGAGTTACAGACCTAACTACCCTCATCTCATCAGAACACAACCTTCCTAACGAGGTAACTCAGTCAATTCATGAACAACAAGAGGATATCTTTGTTCAAGTAGGTAAAAAATTTTCTCTGGATGAATTTATGATAGAGGACAGAAAGGTCATGCTTGAGTTTCATGAAGCATTTGAAGCTTCTTTTCTTATGATTAATGAATGTAACAAGAATCTGGCTATCATATCATATGAAGATAACCTGCAAGATGTTCAAACTACCGAATATCTGACCATTCAGGATGCCATTTCAGATTCTTCTTCCTATGTTTCATGTTTTGAAATGTTCTTTGAAGAGGAAATCCACTCATCTGCTTGTTTAGAATTTTTGAGGACCAGGAGCATACTTTTTCTGAAGTATATTGTGAAAAGAGATCAGCATCACAAGAAATGGACCCTTGTTTCTTCAGTAGGAGGTAAATCTTCATGCTTTTCAGGATCCAATGGCAGATTTGTTGCAGCCAACAGTGAAGGTGATTATTGCAGTATTTAGTAATGAAGGAGATCATGGTCAACTGTGTTTTTGGAGGCCCAGTTACCAGTATCTGTTGTTGACCAGAAGATCTGATCCGAAGAATCAATCAAAGAAGCATCTACTTGATTGGTTACATTGGAAGACACATTATGCATGAGTGTACATATTGCATTAGTACGCAGGTGGCTGTCATCATGATTTGAAACCCTCAAATCTTGATGGGCTGCTACCACTGAATAAGTTTTGTCAGTTCTTGTTTTAGTTAAGTCAGTCATGAATCATTTCCTTTTGCATAGACTCAATTTTTTCAGTCATTTAAGTTTGCATTGAGTCAGTTTGCGTCGAGTTTCAGTCATTAAATTGAGTCATGTTGGTTTGTCGGAATAATGGACTCCATGGCCCAATGGACGAAGGCACTGTCTGCTCACCCAAAGATCTGCAGTTCTTGGCACCTCCAAGGAGATGCCATCGCTATTGGAGCCAATGTTAGTGTCAGTCTTTGCTGCCTTCATCCAGTGATCAAACATGCTCTTACAAAGTGGTTTTAAAGTGTCAAGGTCAAATTTTGTCATTTTAGTGAGTCTTCAAGTAAAATTTGATCGTTGTGAATTAGGGCTAGGGTTTGCTTTAACTCCTTCCAAAGTCATCCAAATGTCGGTCTATGTCACTGCTCAGCTGAGTGTACCATCATTCAAATATTTTTCATTATCATGTCAAGTCCCACTGGGTCATTTTACACCTGGTTCATGCTTCAGTTGCGCCTAGGTAAGGTCATTTCCCTCTCCTAGGGTTTTGAAGGCAATTTCTCTTGGGCGGTCAAATCATCAGCAAAACTGGTATCCTGATGTTCATACACATTCTCCTATCCTTAAAGTACCTTATCAAACACTTTCCATCACTAAGATCCCCCAAATGCCTCATTTTCGCACAAACCCTAGTTTCTTGCTACAACCTGGCAATTTTCTAGATTGGGCCTGTGTTTTTCCTTTTTGGACCCCTTCCCCTCACTCAATTTATGATATTCCACTTTCCCCTACTTCCTAACATCCCTCCATACTTCCCAAAATTTCCTCAAGAATTTAGAAGTTCCCTATCCCCTTCATTTCGCTTAATTTCGACAAAATCCCTTGTCCCACACATGGGGATAGGTTTCACTCAAATGATGTTTCTGAGCAATCAAAGATGAATTTTGGAAAACTGAGAGAGGTTTTTGTCTACAATAGGCCAAGGAAGAAAAATTCCTTCACTTTTTACACAGGTGTCATGGTTTGGGATAAATGTTAAAAATATAGTTGCCTTGGGAGATTTGATGCACCTCTAAAGTGACCTTGGGAAAGTCACATTTTCTCCTAGCTCAGTTGGTCAAATGACTTACTTGATGAGTCAAATGATAACTAGACACAAAGATATTTCCAATGAGCTACCATGAGCTCAATTTGGAGTTTAGGAAGGCATTCAGAATTTGACTGTAACAGCACCCTAGCTTTAGGTAGCCTCATTTGGCACATTTTAACCAGTCTTGGGAGATTTGACTTTTGACAGGGAAAATGAACTCCAAATTGAAAAATTCCAATTGGGTTGGAAAGTAGAGTCAAATACCTTTCCAACGAGCTAGCCTGTACCCAATTTGGACACCGAGAAGGCCTCAAAACGTTGCCTAGAAAAGAGCGTGACACATAGAGAGAGCGCGACGAACTGGGAGAGAGTTTCCAATATAAAATTTACACTAGCGCGACACACACAGAGAGTGCAACGCACAGGGAAAAAGGGGTTGAAATTGTGCCAAATCACCTCCAAATTTTTGTGAAGCCTATCAAATTGAAAGGTATGCTCTTTGACATCATTTTTTCATCAATTTTTATCGATGATATGATGGTTTATACCGATGTTTGAATGCAACCAAATGCATAAAATCAACCATAAAAAATCACCAAGAACCATGATGGCTAGGGTTGCTCAAGTGTGTTGGTAGTGCCAAGGTTCCATTCCACCATCATCTTCCCGTCACCTACCATTTTTCCTCTCCTCCCTTTCTCATTTTTCCTAATATCCCTGCCCTAAATTACTACCCAACCCTCTCCCCTATCCTTCCACTATTTGGTCAACATGAAACCCTAAACCCTACCCTATCAAAATACCCAAACTCCTCCCATGTCCCTAAACAAAATTCTCCCTATAACCCTTGTTCCCATTACGTCATCCCCTTCCTAATACTCCATGCTTCATTGTTCCCCTTGGTAACAGATATTACAAAGACACCCAGCCTCACACCATCATCAAAGAGCAGCCTAATCATAGTCCATACTGCAATCATGACATCACAACATTCGTCAGAGTATGAGGAGGAGACCCATAGTGACACAACTTCAGGAGAAAGATGCTAAGATCAAAGAGCTCAGGGACAATGTTTCTAAAGCCAATTTTATGGTTTGACTCCTAGAGTAGGATAATAAGCAATTGAAGGTGATTTAGATGAGCATCAAGAGCAAGTAACAAGGAAGAATCCAATAGAGGAATCAAAAGGGAACTTCATCAACAAAGGGAGAAGATGTATTCAGTTGACCTAATTGTAGGAGAAATCAATGAAAATAGGGAGTTTTGGCGTGACAAAATAAATTTCCATTTAAACAATCTTCTTAAGAGGGCCAAAAGAGACAACAAATTTCAAGGACACATGGCTGCTCATTGCTACACAAAGAATCGGGTCTCCAAAGTCAAAATCAAGCAGTTGAAGAAAATACTCCAGGAAACCCTAATCAGGAAAAAAGAGAGGGTTAAGTTGGATTTGCTTGTTGATGCTTCCCTCAGAGCAAACAAGGACAGGGACATGCTCAGGAACATGAAAGACCACAATTGGGCACAGAACAAAGTTTTCAAGGCACGAATAAGGAAATTGAAGGCAAACCTAAAGAAGGCATCAAAAAGGCAAAAGAGGCAAAAAGAGCATGATCGACTCCGGATATTGACCGGGGAAATCCTTGGCCCACCATAACACTTAATGAAGAAGCTCTAGACCAAATTTCAAGAAATTTGGAGCACATTTTTAAATTTTGAAAATTTTTGGACAAAAAACAGGAAATTCCTCCCTATGTGTCACGCACCCTGCGCGGCGCTAAAATTCTAGCACTCCAATCAAGAAAAGGTTTGCATTTTTGGATTCATCATCGAAAATTACATCTACTAGTGTCCGGGCTAGAAATTTTGATAAGTTTTGGGTCTCCTAAAGATTAAAAAAAACCAAAAAATGGCCTTTCTACCACTTTTTGGACACACAGAAAGCAGTCTTGGGAGAATGAAGATTTGGAGAAGCAAATGAGCTTCAAATTCAGAAATTCTAGTGGGGTTAGAAAGCAGACAGGCCAAGATTTCTAACAAGCCCATTTGAGCACATTTTGGACACTTGGAAGTGCCCCAAAACAGGTCCCAAAGTAGCACGACGCATAGAAAAATGGCGCGGCGCAGAGAGGAAAAATTTGCCAATTTGCTTTTGTTTCGTGAAATTTCAGTTCACGACTTCTCCAAGTCGGCCTGGTCATCTACACTTCGGTTTTTTGGCACCAAAGCCAGAATTTAAAGAGTTTTTTCTCCAGATTGGCTTCTATCCATGTGGCGAAGGAAGGCAAACAGTCACCCCAAAACCAAATTTCATATTTGCAGCGTTGCACCTGTAGCTGATGGTTGGCTCTCCATCTCCATTTCGAAATGATTTGAGTAACTTCCCAACCCCTGTGTGTTCTATCTCTTCCTCACAAATTCTATATATTGTATTCAAGTTATTTGCAAAGGGTTGGCTGCCTTGTAACTTCTGGGAGACTATGGGAAAGAAACTTTGTTTCTGCATTGTATATTTTTACAGAGAATTAATGAAAGGCAGCGGCTCTGTTTCATGAGATTCATGTGGTTGTGAGTATAGAAACTGTTTCTCTTATGTTTAATATGTATCTTGTTATGTTTTTTATTCCATTTCGCATTCATTTCTGGTGGAATTTTTCGAGTGAGATCAGGTAGAATTCAATTCTATTGCTCTACCTGTGGAAAAATTTCATGTGCACTGTTTCATTCTTCTGTTGAAAAGGATTCATGTTGTCCATGCCCTTTTCACCTTCTTAATCAATATCTACATCTCCTTGTTATGTTCCATAGTTTCATTTCGTATTCATTTCTGGTGATATTTTTCGAGTGAGATTAGGTAGAATTCAATTCTATTGCTCTACCTGTGGGAAAATTTCGTATACAATGTTCATTTTTCTGTTGAAAAGGATTCATGTCACCCATGCCCTTTTCAAATTTTTAATCAATCTTTACATCCCACCATATTTCAAAACTAAATTGCTATGCTTTCAGCATACCTTGCCTCACGAAATAATCTGTGCCTTCATGTTAAGTTCTCTATTCATTTAGGTCCATTGGTCCCATAACATCCCATAAACACAGTCATTCATAAAAATCACTCATAATTTTCATTTCCACTTACTAGCATAAGACAAATAGTTCGTTCTAAGTTATCTCAAGCCATTTCATTTACTTATTCACTGAGTGTGACTCGGAGAGAGCCCTCTCCTGTTCTGGTAGGGCTAGCTACCAGACTGAGCATGGTTTGTGGTTACCCTGAATTTTTCCTTCCTTTAGCCTGAGGCGGATTTAGGTGCTAACATATCCATAACTCTCATTTGATAATTTTAACAATTATTTCATTATTTTTCTTAGCAAGCCCATTTTTGACCTCAATATTCCCCTAATGAAACATGGAACACTTCTTTAATAACTACTCATATTCTTATGATCTCTAGGAATGTCTTGAAAAAAGTCTATCCTACACTAACATAGATCTCCTCAATATCCCTAACACCATATCCTATTTTCATAAATGAATTTGATACAATCTGATTCTCAATCATTTATGGATTCTCACCCCTAATTTCATTATTTGGGAAATTTGGAAAGAGAGAAATCAAAGACTTTTTAAAAGCTCCTCCATGTGTGTTGGATTGGTGGTGCTTGACCCAGGTTCAATGTTATTTAGCCAAACAAATCACTACTGGTCCTTTCGGCATTAGCCCGCGGAATGCAGACCGAAGTCTCGCCTGAAGCAATATGGTGCGATGCTAGAACCAATTTTCTGCACCTTGAGATGGTCATGATGTCGGTTTGTTCCTCCTATTCCTGCTTCTGCATAAGTCGTTAAGTTCTAGGGCTTTGTCTGCCTAACCCTTTATTCCGCCCTTTAGTACCTCCACAAAGGGGTACGATTGACGTTCGTGCAGCCCTAACCTGCAGTTCAGGTACTTTCACACTACTAAAGAAGCGTATAGGACAAGTTTCCAAGTTATCCTTAAGTGTCTTACTTATCTTATTAAAAAATCACAGTTAGCGACACGTAAACAGATATTGTTACTTTTGTTCAATTATTCAACGTAATTACATACATTCTCGCATCATATAAGAATTATAAATGAAATTTATACCCAATATGACAAGATGCATTAATAGGAAACAAAGACACCGAATTTGGAAAATGCTCCTCTTTATTGATATCTTCAGATGATTACAAACTCTATCCACCCTCTGCACGCATCTACAGGGGTCTATGCACTCAGCTGTAGACTTCCACCCTAGGTCTCTGCACACTCAGCTGTAGAGCCTTTTCCTACACTAAGACCCAAAACATAGGCTTCTCTCCTTATCACTCAAGACTTCTTTTACAACTTATGACTCATTTGACTACTTAGAGCTTACTTACTTAACTCTTTTTATACAATCCCATGGTCCAAAGACCAAGGGTAAATATTTATAGCTGACTTTACTTTACAAAATAAAGGTGGACAACCCTTTATGACTCATGACACCTTCGCGGTTCACGACCACAAAATGCGGAGTCTTTACAACTTTATTACAAAATTTGACCCAAAGCATGGGCTTTTAGCTCGGAAACTATCCTTTGGGCATCATGTTCCCAATAGGCCCCCAACACAAACATCGGGACTCACCCTTGAGTCACTCGGCATGAGCAGAGATCTTAGCGCGAAGATTTTCCAGCTCGACCTGTATGACCGGAACCTTGGTAGTGCACTGTGCAACCACCTGCTTCACATCTTCAACCATTTGCTTGGTCGCTACTCCTGAACTATCAGACTGAAGCTTTTCCTGAGTTGCTTGCAGTGTCGTAAGCTTTCCTTCATTAGAGGCTGTCACCATGTAAACCTCATCTAGCTAGGGCTTCAGTCGTGCCTTGAACATTGCTTCCTTGTGCAGCGCTGCATCCACATGTTCGTTCAGCTGCTTGGCCTCCTACAGCTTTGCTAGTCTCTATGTGAACGTGACGGTACATATTATGCCTTTGACTTCATCATAGCGCTATTTTAGCTCGTGTGCTTCCATCTCTAGTCATTCTACATTAGGTTCCTCTTGCAATCTTGTCAGGACCTTGAACGACTCCTCGGAAAGTTGCATGCAGTCTGCTACTGCACTGTCAACTACCGCTATTGCTTCTGTGACAGTGATTACATGTTGTTCCTTTACTTCTGGCAGGGTTGAACGCTGAGCCTTTAACTATAACTCTGTGATCTGTAGGTTCAACTCCAAATGAATGCTCGCAATTTCTATACGTGTGTCGCGGACCGTTGTAGCCAGCTTGTGGATGCGCACCTCAACTGGTTCTTCCTCAAGAATGGCCAACTCTGGACCATTCAGCATGCCTCCTCGATGAACTATAGAATATGCTTGTTCTGGTTAGTCATCTCAGTCACAACAATGATGGCAGAGTCTCGCTGTAGTGCCATCTTCTCATTTTTGATTCGCTGCTCACTAATCAGCTGGAGGGAGTGATGCTCATGGACCCTCAACTCTGCAATCACTCCATCCTGCAATAAGTGGAGTGATTCACTAGGGAGCACTGCCATATTCAACCTTACTCACTTTAGGGCACTGACGGTGGTGGGCCTGTCAGCTTCATTCTTTGGGGTTATTGCTCCATTAGGTAGCACTATCACGCTGGAGGCCTTCGCGCACAACATCTCGATAGCTTTTGAAGTACCAATAGCAAAGTTGGTAGACATCGTGCCAGCCTGTAATGCATGAGTCTATAGCTGCTATAAACCTATCTAGATAGCCCCTAAGACTATTTTTTGTTGTCACTCAAACTGTTGTAGGGCCTCCGCGGTCACATCCCGTACCGTGTCACTGGTCTCATGCAAATCGCCCTCTATGAGGGTGATTGGGTCCAACGATGTTTTAGTAGCCTTTGATTTCTTCCTAGACCCTCCTTTCTCCTACTCCCTTGGACACTTGATGTGGGCGGACATCGCCTATGGGTCCATGATGTGTTGTTATGTCTACTCGTCTATTTCCTCCTATGTCTCAGGTGAAGGTGACATCGCGCATTTGTCAGATCCTCACTCTGTTCCACCTGTTTTCTTCTCTATTTGCTGAGCGGCATCGCCCTCTGCCTGGGCCTTGTCAACAGCCTCCTTCTTCCTCTTCTTAGCTAGCTGCATCATCTTTAGCTTGGCCTCCTCCTTCTTTCTCTGTGCGGCAGACTTTCTCCCTCCCACCGCCAAGTTTGTTGTGGTGCGCCACTCTACTGGTCATCAATAAAGTATTGCATCAATGGTGTCATCCATTGCCAGATAAGGCAAGTCATACCATTTCTGCGTAGGGTCTTTCCATGCCCTGATGGCCACATGGTGAAAATCTACTTTAAACTTTGCGTAGCCCTGCAGGTTGGCAAACACCATAGGTGAAAACCACGATTTGCGATTGATGGCCATGCAAATGTTCATCTCCATCAAGATTCAGAATATCTTGCTGTGCATCCTTGGTCACCCACAATGAAGCATACTTTGCTACTTCTGGTATGTCTAGCATAACTGAATGGAATTGGTAGTCCTCTGGAAGCTCCCATGCTACTAGCACCATTGATAGCAACAGCCACGCATAGTGGAATGTCTTACTGAGCTCCTGTCTTCGCGGAAATTCGCAAGGAACTCACCTCGGAGATAGTCTGCCTAATTGAACTAAACTCCTTCCGCTCACTGGGCTGCTAGTGCAACGACAGGCGCCGACACCTCATCAGCGCGACACTTCCTCATCACCTTCCCTACTAAAATCTGTGTAGCCACCTTTACAACAAGGTCATAGATGTTAGATATTGCATATCCATGTGGCTTCTTCACTAGCTTAAACTTTTCTTTCATGGCCTCCATGAGGGCCTGCTCACCACTTTTTCCACCAAACATCACAGCTAGATTTTCTCCTGTGTAAGGTGACCACGTGATCCTATAGATCAACCTGTCAGTGATGGGTATTGGCTCCTCCAGCGAGAGACACCCATCATGCACAAAGCATCGCAGCTGCTTCATGACTAGTACTCTAACCAAGGTGTAGTTGTAGTGTGGCACCATAGCAAGTTGAGCAAACCTGCCTTGTCTACTCCTCTGAGCCACCTCTGCGGCTCCAATGCGGTCATTCCTGTGGTTGTATTGATGATGTGGTGCATCAGTTGGTCGGTCGCCAGGTGTGGGAAATTCTCATGGTCAGCCAAGTCCAAGTCTTCTAGCTTTAACAGAGGAACCCACCCCAAGCATGGTCCTTTGAAGATGATTTCATCCTATAGCAGAGGGGTCTACAAGGGGAACTTGCTATCATCGATATCTTTTGGCACCTTGGCCTTGCCCTTGTGTAGAGGGACGTACTCAGGTAACTGAGTGATGGCGTCAACACCATGGGCTTCAACCTCCTCCACATATAATCCCACATCCTCATCATCCATTGAGTTGTCTTTGATTTCTTCCTCCTCTAGTTATATATTGATGGCTTTGCCCTTCTCTTGTGCGGTAGGCTTCAATGGGTTTCTTCTTGACAATGCACACACCAGTATTGCAGGCTACTTGCCCTTTTTATCCTTCGCACTCTCCTTGGTTAGGATCGACTTTGGTCTCGATGTCCTTGGAAATTTAGGGACTTCTGATAATACTTCAGCCACTTCGGGAGTAGTTTTTTTGGCCTTCATAACCACTTCCGACACCAACTCCTCTGCTTCGATATCTATAGCTTTTGTGGGAGCCGACATGATGTTCTACAAGAACTGTTGTGTCTCCTTCGGTAATGTCTCAAATAGTGAACTAGCTGTCAGAAGTTCATAGTGCTCATGATTCATGTGTGCCTAAGAGCTCAACAACTCAATTCTCGAAATGCCAAGTTTTTTCACTAGAAAACCACCTATAATTTATAGGGCATTTTGAACTCAAATCCAACCGTTCCCGCCAAATTCAGTTCATTAATATCTGATTGGCGATAGATTTTCAAGGATCTGACCCATAAATTTTGTCTTTAATTCTAGCCACCCACTCCATTTGGCTGCATTTCTACCGTCAAATCATGAACAATGAATTTAACGATCACTTATCAGTTGACCTGTACAATTTCTCCTTGGGTAGTTCACCTCCCTTCATGTTGTCGCAAACCTATGACACTTCCTTGCTTTGCACAATCCTTCAATCGCACAGCTCCCCAACCCAGGTAGTGTAGTTTATAGTCCCTTGCCTCCTTTCAGTGGCCTGAAGCGCTAGGAATATGCTACCTTCATATAGTCACATGGACGGATCACAAGTGTATGGATTCAAGCGACTGCCATTCACCTTTTCTGGGAAGCGATCTCCATTCAATTTTACCAGTTTCACTGCTCCTTCGCCGGTAATCTCCTTAATGACATAGGGCCCTAACCAGTGCATTTTGAATTTCCTTGGAAATTATAAAAAAACGAGGTCATTTACCTTAAAGGTGCGTAGCTTACTGTGCTAATCATGCCATGTTTTTTCGCACTCCTTTTGGACCTATTGGTGAAATCCAGCTAGAAATATTTCTTCCTCAAGCTCGGCTAGCTGCGTGAGCCTTTCTTCCAGGGCTCCACGATCTGTCATACTCATGAGTGCTGCTATGTGCAAAGTAGGCACAATGTATTCCATGGGCATCACTGCTTCAACACCATATACAATCCTAAAGGGTGTTTTTCTAGTCAACTTCTTGCATGTTGTCTGATACGCCCATAGTACCACGGGTATGCGTAGGTCCCAATCACTTTTCTGAGCATTGCAAACCTTGGTCAACACATTCTCTAACACTTTATTGAATGATTCAACCATCGTGTTAGCCTATGGGTGATAAGGAGTGCTCTTATGGTGATATACCTAAAATTCCTGCTTTAGCACGTTCATCGTCTAATTAAAAAAGTGCATACTGCGATCACTCATCAAAATATTTGGACAACCAAATCATGTTAGTACATACTCAAAGAGGAACTTCTCAGTAGTTGTGACTATACAATCCTTTACAGGCTATGCCTCCGCCCATCGAGTCAAATAATCCATCGCAGTGATAATGTACCTTGCTCCTATCTTTCCTTGGGGCTGGATGGGTCCCACACAATCTATCGCCCATTTCTCAAAGAGTTGTAACATGATCGAGGGGTTTAGAGGCAGTTCATCCCTCCATGATGGCCTGCCAATCCTTTGAAATACATCACACGTTTTCCAGTAAGCTTTGAAATCCTCATGGAGGGTTGGCCACCACAACCCTACATGTAGAATTTTTTGCGCGGTCACTCTTCCTACACAATGCCCTCCCGCAGCACCCCCATGAGTGTCTGTGAGGATACTGATCCTTTCAAACTCCAGTACATATCATCATAATATCTCATCAGACCCCATTTTTTATATATGTCTGGAAATGATAGAAAAATATGGCGCGTGCACCAATAACTCCTCCTTCTGCTAGATGGTGTATCCTTCCGGGGCAGTTCCTGTCATGAGGAAGTGTATGATATCTTCAAAATGACTATCTACAATGCGCACTATAAATAGTTGTGTGTCAGACAATCCTTCCCCCAAATTAGTGGTCTCCTCCCCTGTTTCGATGAGTGATAGATGGTCTGGTCCCGCATTCAATCATCCAGGTTTTACAATAACTTCAAAATCATACTCCTGGAAGAATAATAGCTACCTACAGATTCTCCCCCACAACAAAGTATTATTGACCAAGTACTTCAACATGGGATGATCCATATACATCTTAAAATGGCCACCCAACAATTAGTGTCTAAACTTCTGGAGTGCGTATGCCATGGCTAACCCTTCGTGCTCGGTGGTGCAATAATTCTTCTCCACCTAGGATAACCTTCTGCTTGCGAACGCTATAGAATGGTCCAAGTCTCCTCCACCAGCCTGTGTCAATACTGCTCCCAGCGTTATACATGACACGTCGACATGTACATGAAACTCCTTCTTCAAATCTGGGAAGACTAAAATCGACGCGGTGACCATATTTTCTTTCAATACATCCAAGATCTTCTTACATTCGTCATTCTAGCAGAATGTGACATCCTTTTTGAACAACTTCTCCATAGGCGTGGAGATCTAGGCATAACCTTTGATGAACTTTCTGTAATATTTGGTATGTTTTAGGGTAGCGTGCAACTGTTTCACACTCCTTGGCACTTCCAAGTTAAGTATCACTGCAATCTTCACGAGATCTACCATCAGTCCCTGTCTACAAACCACATGACCCAATAGGGTCCCAAAAGGAACACAAAATAGGCATTTCATCAGATTGAGCGCAATCTGGTATCTTTGATAGGTATCTAGCAGCAAGCGCAAAATTGCTACATGGCGTTTCACTTGCCCAAACATAGTCCAGTCATCAAAGTACACTTTTAGGAATTTATGAATAAATTCCTTGAACGCAGCAATGACTACACACAAGAAAATTGCAGGTGCATTCTTTAATATTAAAGGCATTATCATGTACTAAAAACACCCCCACTTAGTCATGAAGGTTGTCTTTCTCCTATCCTCCAGCATGATTTTGATCTGATGGTACCCAGAGAACCCATCAATGAAGGAATATGCTTCCTGTCCACCTACAATGTCCAACACTTCATCAGTGAATGGAGTTGGGAAAGGATCATGTACAAAAGCATCATTCAACATCCGGAGATCTACGCATACCCTTATTTCATCCTTCTGCCTCTTTTCCTGTACCACCATTAAGCTTACCCAATTAGATTCTTCCACAGGCTCAATGATGCCTACCACGAGCATCTTATCCAGCTCTAAGCGGACCTTGTCCTTATACTTCGGATTGAGACGGTAAGGTCTTTTCTTAACTAGCTTTCTGTTGGGCTTCAACGTGATCTTCATAACACCTAGGTCCTTGATTATCCCTTTTAGATCCATAAACTTGATAGGTGACAAATCCTGGTATTCACGGAGTAATTCAACGACCTTATCCACCGTCATGTCATCCCAGTAATCTCCAGTCTTCGCGAATTTGGGTTTTGCCTCCGTATTAATGTTTACCTATTTCGTTTTCAGTGGTATGGTTATATCAAGATTCTCAATCTGCAGTCCTTCAACCTTGTTATGACCTTCTGTTTAAGGGATGCTAATCTTTCTCGGATCCTCATCTTCTTCTTCAATAGTTACGTTATAGCATTCCAGTGAATGACTCAGCGGAGTAGTCCAATAAGGCTGAATCAGGTCCAAAGGATCCTGCGCTATCCTAAAGATTGTTGCTTTTACTTCTTGTAGTGCTGCGTCGATACAGTCAAACCCGTCTTCAAAGCTCAATGTCATTATGAATCCCTCACATAGAATATCCCATTCACTTGTACCATGGCGGAGCTCTGTTTTAAAGTACCAGTTCATCAAGATGACATCCAGGGTGTGACAAAACAAGTGCACCCATTCAGGTTGGGGATTCTCTCCATAAGATTGAGCCCATTTGGCCAAGTGTGCATGCAGATCATCCTACCCATCATATTTTTTTGTCATTCGTACCTTCGGCTTCCCAAAGCATGTTCTCATCATCCTCCTACATTCATGCCAATCATCAAAACTACCCTTATGCATACTCCACCACCTTACAGGCGTAACGCGTAGTGCCAAGTCCAAAGCCTGGAAGCACTGCTTCTTTGGTACCTCCCTCTCAAATGCATCCAAAAATATATCTACATCATTCAAGCCATCATAAGTGGGTAGAATTCTTACCTCCAACGACACACAATGCAGTGACCAGGTCATCATGTTACAGCTTAGTGTGGTTACTTCATGTAACTGATTCTACCATCACTCTAGTTCTTCATTAGAGTCTGAGGTGTAGGACCTCTTGCGATCCCATGTAATTCATCCATCCACCATTGGATTCACCCAATCTTGGTCTCACGCTGTTATCTTATAGATACAGTCCATATCATCATCACTCTCATAATCGCAGACTAGTTCAGTATAGCACGATCCTTCAACAGGATCTAGGGGTAATATTACGCGGAGCGATTTCTTCTCAAATATCATCTTCCACTTCTTTAGTTTGATTACCCCATTCATATCAGTAGCCCAATCAATGCTAAGGAGCAGAGGGTAGGGGTTGCTATCATCCACAATTTCTATTACTTCAAAGTCAGCCAGCGCGATCACACCTTCAATATCTACAGTTTCCCCTTACAGCTACCCAATGGGGATGATCTTCTGCTGATTTTCCATGCTTAACTGAATCAGAGACCACTGCAGTGCTGGTCTTCCCATTCACTCCGAAGTCTGCTTTGGTAGGATGTTCGTGTTTGACCCTAGGTCCAAAATAACCTGATCCATTTCATACTCTCCTATCTGCGCAGTCAGCCTCATCTCTTGTCATGTCCTTGTTTTATTCTTACCAATATTTCATACCACGCGCGTCTCACCCGGCGTGTTTCCAACGCATCTGTTTATAAGTTCCTGTAATCCCTTCACAGCCTTGCTATCATGCCACAACTTCATGTAGGTCTCTAGGAAGGTCGTAAGCATAGAAAGGTCCATCTCGTGATCAGGCTTATTTTTGCTTCCTAACGTGGAGGCCTCAATGAAGCTCTTCTTTTCTTCCATGAATGTTTCACGTATGCACTCGAAATCGAATTCAGCCTCCTTCGTTGGAGCTTTACAAACCCACGTGCTATCTTCAGGTTGTTTCCCCTTACCATCCCTTGTTGCAATTCCACTTTGGAGCACTATATTCACATTCAGATCCTCTTCACAAGGCTCAAACATGATCATCTACAGGTTCTAAATCAGCTGAGGTGGTAGCACCCCCTTTTCGTATATCCTCGTTATCAGCGTAGTAGAGTCTTCCCTCTCATGATCAAATAGAGTGAAATATTTTCATGATGGATGTGTTGGGTTAGTGCAATAATGGGCATAGTGTTATGATCCTCCGCAATTGTAGAAAATCAGCTATCCGTGACCTCTGTTAGGTCCTCCTCCACCTTGGCCTTGTCTGCGCCCCTGAAAGCCTATTCGTGCCATCCCCATGTTCTAGTCAGGGGGCTACATTTCTACTTGAACCCTATAGGCAGGAATTCATAGCTTCTACAACTGCACTCAGCATGCCCTACAGACCTACAGAAGTTGCAGAATAGTTGTTGTGCTGTTTATACAAACTTCTGAAGCAAATGACAGTTATTTGCCGTACGTTTACTTGCTACCTAACATATAGCGCACTACAATGCAGGCTCTGCACTAGGTCCTAGCTGAGCTTCCGACCTCAAAAGCATCGGTCCCCCTGCTGCAATGTAATTTGCAAAGATCGGGCAATGGTCCTTGTCATGCCCTTGACCCTTACATTTCAGGCACCATACCTCTTCGCGCACCTCCGATCAAACTGTCATGTCCTACTTCAAGCTTTGCATTTCAATGCAAAGATTTTGCAAATGCGCATGGATTTGTTGAACCCCCATATTCAGATCTTACATCGATGTTTCATGCAGTCTCACTGCAATCTCCAAGGCCTCTACCTAAGTTGTTATCTTATGTTGGGATAGCATAACCCTCAGGTGTGGCAGGAGTGAAACCATGAACCAGTCGCGGTGTTCTCCATTTGTTAAGTTCATATTAGCTTCTCGGATTTTACACTTCAATCTCTGATCTAATTCCAAATGTGTCTCGCCTAGTTTCATAAAATTTTCCTTAAACTCCATAATCAACTGTGCCTCAGATTTAGGCATACTGAATTCTTTATTCAGCATTGTTTGGATGTCTGCCAACCTAGTGTTTGGGTTATCATTAGAGTATTTGATATACCAGGTTAGCGCACGATCCTGCAGAGCACTAACAAGTGTCGCCTTCTTCATGTGATCATCTGTAACACCCTGAGCTTCCCATACAGCTTTCACGACAAACCAGAACTGGTCTAGGTCCTAATTTCCCATGCCTTTAAACAAAGGTAGCTTCACTAAATTTTCCATGCTGAACTACGATGGAGGTGGAGGTGATATAGGTGAAGTCGCAAGTGATGGTGGTGAAGTTGGAGGTGGTGTGGGTGGAGGTGGTAGTTGCGGGAATCCTTGTCTTATTAACTGAATAAAACTTCACAGAGAAGCCTGTTCTACTCCCTCTTCGCCACCCAATGGAGGTGAAATCAATGGACTATATTCAAGACCCTTTATTCCTTTGTTCTTGTAATTTTTTCCGCTTTGCGTAGCTCCAAAAATCAAGGTAGCTGCATAACCCTCTTTTTGCACAATAACATCTTAATCCAGGTATTCAAAGATTTCAAGTACTTACCTCACGGTCCTTTGAAAAAACGTTGCTTTGCCTCACTTTAGTTGACTGAGGTGTTGACCACGAATTCAGTCACAAATCCTCCTATGATGCAATCGAGCCAATGATCGATAGCATGGGCAGTCTTATTCTCAGAGGCTTCCAATCTTTGAACTAACTCTAGGGTCCAGACAATAGGACCGTCAAGTATCCACCTTCCTTAACTATCTGCTAGCTTCAAAATCCACTTGTATAACTCAACCGGAAAGGAACAAAAAAATATCTCATGGATCTCTATGTATAGGTACTTGTCCAGCCACTGTTCCTTTGTCAATCGTGGATTTCTATTCTCCTGCAGCGCGAATTCATGGATCTTCCTATCCAACCAGTCTCTGATCTCTTTCTTATTCGGACTCTAGTGATACGACATCACACATCTCTTATGTAGATTCCAGTCCCGACAACGGAACCATTTATTGGATTGGTGGGGCTTGACCTAGGTTCAGCATTAGTTAGCCAAACAAATCCCTACACTACTGGCCCTTTTGGCATCATCCCACGAAGCATAGACCAAAGTCTCACTCGAAGCAATATGGTGGGATGATGGAACCAAGTTTTCATACCCTGAGATGGACGTCATGTCGGTTTATTCCTCCTATTCTTATTTTCGTGCAGGTCGTTAACTTCTAGGGCTTTGTCTTCCTAGCCCTTTATTCCACCCTTCAGTACCTTCATGAAGGGGTATGATTGGCCTCCGCGCAGTCGTAAGCTATGGTTTAGGTACTTTTGTGCTGCTAAAACAACATATAGAACAAGTTTCCAAGTTATCCTTAAGTGTCTTACTTATCTTATGAAACAATCACAGTAGCGGCGCGTAAACATATATTCTTACTTGCGTTCAACTATTCAACGTGATTACATACATTCAGGCATCATATAAGCATTATAAATGATATTCATACCCAATATGACAATATGCATTAATAGGAAACAAAGACACAAAATCTGTAAAATGATTCTCTTTATTGATATCTTCAGATGATTATAGACTCTATCCTCCCTGCGCACACAACTATAGGGGTCCGCACACTCAGCGGCAGAGTTCCACCCTAGGCCTTTGCACACTCAACTACACAGCCTCTACATACACTAAGAACTGAAACTTAGACTTCTCTCCTTATCGCTCAGTACTTCTTTTACAACTTATGACTCATCTGACTGCTTAGATCTTACTTACTTAGCTCTTTTTATACAATCCCATGGTCTGCGGAACAAGGGTAGATATTTACAACCGACTTTACTTTAAAAAATAAGGGCAGACAACCCTTTATGACTCATGACACCTTCACACTCTATGACCACAAAATGCGGAGTCTTTACAACTTTATTACAAAATTTGTGTTGGCTTGTTGGGGCGTGACCTAGGTTCATAGGTGATTTAGCCGAACAAATCCCAGTACTACTGGCCCTTTTGGAAACAACCTGTGGAGCACAGACTGAGGTCTCACCTGAAGTAGTATGGGAGGGTGCTAGAACCTAGTTTCCACACCCTGGAGATCTCTGATGAGTTCAAGTGGTTTGAGGTTCAACCTTGCGTGCACGTCGCTACACGCACTTACCCGTACCTCGCAGCCTGAGATGTTGCCTTCGCGCAACCCTACTCGGCGCTTGGAAACTTTTATTACCCAAGTCCTTACTATTATTCCATTGTTAGTTGATTAACTTAGCCTACTTGTATGTGTTAAAGTATACTTAGAAATATAAATAATTCATACAGATGTGTGGAGTAAATAAACAATATATTTGCAATTTATATCAAACATGAAATAACCCAAGAACAGATACACAGAATTAAGATAAAACTTCTCTTTATTATTTTCTTCCTCAGTTAGAGACTCAACTCCACCCTGCACACTCAGCTGTAGGGGTCCGTGCACTCAGATGCGAATTACTAGGCCTCTGCGCACTCAGCTACAAAGCCTTCACCTACTCTACGACCCAAGACACACTTAGACACTTAGACTCTTACTCTTTTCTTCTACTTTTCTGTTCCTTCTCTTTTACACTTAGATCCTTGCTCTATTTATGTAATCCCATGGTCCGCGGACCATGGGAAAACCGACGTTACATTTCAAGACTAGGGCAAACAACCCTGTGACTCTATCATACATTTTGCACTCCACGCCCGTAATTCGCAGAGTATTTATCACAATATCGGGTCAAAAATTGGGCTTTGATCCAAAAAACATGCCTTGGGGGGATTCCATGCCCAACAGGCCCCCAACAAAAACATCATGACTTTCCCTTGAGTCACTTGGTCGACGCGACAATCTTGGCGAGGAGTCCCTCTAATTGTTCTCGAAATGTGTTGAGGTCCATAGCACACTAAGCTGCTGCTTGCTGGATCTGCTACATATGCTATTCCGAGACCTCTATGTCTGGGGTGCTTCTTTGCATTAATGTGTGCATCCCTTGTATGTGCGCAAGCTTTCCTTCAATGTTTTTCATGATGGTGAGGGCCTCATTGATCCAAGGCTGAACACGCACTTTGAGAACTACCTCCTTGTGCCGTGTCGTGTCCACCTACTCCTTCAATGCTTTGGCTTGTTGTGTCCTCGCAAACCTTTGGGTGGGGACTACTATCTGCGTAGTTCCTCAGACACTATCGTATTGCTGCTGGAGTTCTCACGCTTATGTCTCCAAACACTGGATGTTGGGGTCCTCCTCGAGAGTTGTGAGGATCTCAAGTGCTTGTTCCAACATGCTGGTACAGTCTCGCACTGCACCTCCGATTTTCTCTAGTCTCGCTATGATAGTGCTATCATGCTATTCTCTGACTTTTGGGGGAGTGGATGGTTGCGCCTTTAACCACAGCTCGGTGATCTGAATATTTAGCTCCAGCTGAACCTTTTTCATTTCTTCTGTGGCCTTGCGGACTCCTGATGCTAGTCTGTGGATCTACACCTCCGTTGGTAGATCTGCTGGGATAGCTAGCTCCGGGACACTGCAGCAAGTGTCGCCTACCATCTCCACCAACTGATTTTGTGACACCAATTTGTCACACTGCAAGATGAGTTGTTTTATGTTTATCTTTTTCTCACTGAGGACTTGGATCGCACGACTCTCCCTAGCGTGCAGCCCTGCTGTTATCCCATCTTGTAACAGATATAGTGTCTCATGCAGCTCATGCAGAAGGGAAGCCAGATTAAGGTCAAGGCCTTTCATCTTGCTAACCGAAAATCTATCGGCCTCATTCGCTATCACTAGGGCCCCTTCTAGAAAAACTATTGTGTTTACCATCCATGTGTGTAGTATCTAATCTGCTACCGAGGATCTTGCTGTGAGGTGGGTTGAGAGGGTACACACATGAGGGGGATGCACTTGTAACTCCTGCAACTGCACCCTGAGGGCCCCCAAAATAGTCTGGTGCTCCTGCATAAAATCCTAAAGAGCCTCATTGATGACATCACGCACTATCTCGCCGATATCATGGAGATCACCCTTGGTTAGGGTGATCAGGTCAATGGCCAATTTGGAGGCCTTGACCTTCTTCCTCGGTCCTACTTGCTCTGCCATGTGTGGGTGCTTCAACTGTGTGGATGCGGTCCCTAGGCCCGTGCTCCCTTCTGTTGTTTTTTCTTCCTCTGCCTCCTGCCCCTGTGAGGGCATTGATTGGCCCTCGCCCACCTTCACGGTTGCTTCCTGTGCTGCTATGGCTGCTTCTGTGGCCTTTTTCTACTCGACAGCTTTCTATGCTGCTTCCCGTGCTGCCTGTACCTCAACTTCTGTTGTTTCCTTCGGCATTTTCTTGGCCAATTGTGTGATGCACAGCTTGGCATCATCCTTCTTCTTCTGCACTGCCACCCTTTCGAGTTCTGCAAGATCTAGGGTGCACCATTCTGGAGGCCATGCCTCCAAGACAGTGAAAATGGCATCGTCAGTGGCTAGAAAGGGTAGCTTTGTCCACTGCTTCGTCAGATCCTTTCATGCCCTAATGTATATATTATGCATGCCCGCTTTGAATTCTACAAAACTCTGCAAACTATTGTACACCATGGACGACAAGCGCGACCTCTGATTGATCCACATCTAGATGTTCATCTCCATGAGCACCCAGAAGATCTTGCTATCGCATATCATTTTCGTATCCTTCATGGCCCAGAGCGAAGCGTACTTCGCGGCCTCTAGTAAATCTCTGTCAATTGTGGGGAATTGAATGTCCTCCGACAGTTCCCTCGCTAAGAGTACTATTGATAGCAATAGCCATAGATAGTGGAAGGTTTTACCCTGCTCCTGGGCTTCACGACAATTCTTCAAGAATTCTGTACAGAGGAATTCAGCCCAGATAAACTGGATGCCCTCCATGCACTGCTCAGCCAATGTGATCACGGTGCAAGTACTTCATTTGCGCAGCACTTCCACATAACTTTGCCTGCCAAGATTTGGGTTGCTACGCGTACCTCTTTTTCCTTGACGCTAGAGATAGCGTAGCCCCTCTTCTTCTTCTCCATCTTGTACTTTGTCTTCATGGCCTCTCCAAGGGCCAAGTCACTAGCCTTCCCTTCCGACGTGGTCAAGGGGTCCTTTCCTTTGTATGGTAGCCGGGAAATGCAATGGATTAGGTCTTCCGTGATGGGGATAGGCTCCTCCAGCCATAGATACCCATCACGCACCAAGTAGAGCAGCTGCCTGATGACGAAAATGGCCATTGGGGCACAGTGGAAATGCAACACCCATAGCAGGTTTAGTAGCCTGCCCTTTTGCACTCTGCGCAGCCACTTCTGCAGCTTTGACATTGTCACCACCCCCATGGTGTTTTGCTTCATGAGGTTCCCAGTCTCTAGGTGAGGGAAATGTTCTTGGTCAGGGATGTACCAATCTTCAAACTTCATGGTTGGCACGCAACCTAGGTACATGCCTTCAAACACAATGTCATCTGGGAGGAGTGGGGTTTGGAGTGAACTCTTGGTTTCATAGAGGTCCTTAGGCACTTTGGCCTTCCCTTTTCATGGGGGGACATATGCGAGCAGTTTTGTCACAGAATGTGTAGGTTGAATATCCTCCTCCATACCTTTGTCTTATTCCTCTGCGATGATAAGGGCTTGCAAATCTTCTTCTTCCTCATCTGTGTCTCTCGTGACAGTTTTCCCCTTCTCCTCCATTGATAATTTATTGCACAACGGGTTCCTTGGGGACACGCGTACGAGAGACATTGCTTGTTTATCCTTCTTGGGTCTTGGTACATGATGATTTGGGATCTCTTCCACAACCTCAACACCTTTTGGAATATCCTCCACAGTTAGGGCCTATGCGGCTTCACTGGAAGTTACCTATTCTATTCCCAAACCATCCTTAGTTGTCGTCATTGTATCTAGGCCGTAATCTGTCACTCGTGAATTCAGGGGCTCAATCAACACTCAGCTTACAATGCTTAGGGCTCTACTCCATCGCTCAATTCTCAAATGACCGTGTTGTTTTCTGGGCAGCCCTTCACATTTTATAGTGCCTTTTGAATTTGAATTTGGTCGTTCCCCCCAATTCGAGTTCATTAATGTGTTCTTGGTAGCAGATTTTCCCAAATCTTTCCCATAAATCGCATCTTAAATGTCCGCTGCCCACTCCATTTGGCCTCAAGTCAATCATGCCATCGTGAATAGTGACTTCAATGGTCACTTTCTGGCCAATCCACGTGGTAGTGTATTCCCTCATGCGTGGTCGTAGACCTTGCGACTCTCTGCTTTTGCGCGCATTTCCAACATCGCCCAGCTCCCGGGCAAGATAGTTTATAGTCCTGCGCTCCCTTCTAACTGCCTAGAGCGCTAAGACTATCCATTCCCTTGTCTAGTCAAGTGGTCGCGCCACCTGTGTGGAGCACCATCCTATCCTCCATCATGGTTCTTGGAGAATTCCCACCTCTTATGGTTGTGCACTTCCTCACTTGCAACGCGCTACCCTGGTCACTATGCTTAGCAATATGTGGTCCAAGCCAAGGTATCAGACTAACCAATTTACAACGATAGTTCTCAAGCATGTCAGTATGATCGTACACACCTTGCCTTACCACCCTAGTTTTCTTGGCAAAAAACTCTTCCTTTATCTCGCTGTCCCGCCTCTTGACCTCCGCGTTCATGAAAGTGCGTTTCTCTCTTAATCGTACCCTTTATTTTTCAAGTTCACAAAGTCTAAGGTTTCCCTGTTGGATTTCTTCCTCAATTCTCATGTGTTTTGTCTCTTGTGGTTGTGTGATTCCTTATTTTCGGGCTTCGTGAACCATTGTATCTACGAGTGATGTCATGCGCGGACTAGGCTTTGCCTGATCCATAGGGATTACAACATCTGCTTCATACTTCAACATCGGAGGTGCCCGCGTGGTTAGAGTTTTACACACGGTCCTATAAGCCCATAGAACTGTTGGTATGCGCAAGTCCTACTCATGAAATCTCACATGGTGGACCGTGTTTAGTACTTCACATACTTTGTCAAAGGCTTCCACACGGATAATCTTTAGCATGCTTGGTTTTATCATACTTCGTCATTCGCTCCATCGCCTTTCCTGCTCCTGCTTGTTGGTCCTATTTCCTATCGTGAGGACGATGTGCGTTCATGTAGGTTGCATACCATATGTCTGTACCCATCTTGAGAGGTGGGCACGCAAGGTATTTCGTTCATCATACTTGGCTTTCATCCTCATATGAGGCTTTCCAAACCATATGAGCATCAACATTTTGCATTTGTGCCAGTCCTAAAAAATTCTTTGATGCATACCCCACCATTTTGTGGGCGTAGCGTGCAATGCCCATTTCAGAGCATCAAAATGATGCTGTTCCGGTACTTCTCTTTCAAATTTTTTTAGGAAATCGTCCACCTCGCTCAACCCATCATATATAGGCAGATCTCTTACCTTTGTTGTCACGCAATGCAGTGATATTACCATCATGTTGCAATTGAGTGTGGTTACCTCGTGTAACCTGTTTTCCATGGTTATATTTCCTCATTCGAATATGATGTGCAGGAGCTTTCGCGGTCCCACGAAATCCTGCTATTCGGTGCGGGATTCACCCAATCCTATTCTAGAGTGGTTATCTTGTAGATACAGTCTAGATCATCATCACTCTTGTCATCGTGCACTAGCTCTGTGTAGTGCGATCCTTCTGTAGGTTCTAAAGATACCACTATGCGTAGTGACTTTTTCTCAAAAATCATCTTGCACTTCATTAGATTTATCACTCCATTCATGTCAGTGGCCCAATTTATTCCCAGTAGTGCGGGATAGCGATTGTTGTCATCGACAATCTCAATCGCTTCAAAATCTGGAAGCACACTCGTACCTTCGATATCTACTGTTATTCCCTACAATCTTCCCATCGGTAGGATCTTTTGCTGGTTCGCCATTCACAATTGAATAAGAGACCATTGCAATGCGAGCCTGCCCATTCTCTCCCATGTCTGCTTTGGTAGGATGTTTGTGTCCGATCCTAGATCCAGAATCACTTGATCCATTTCATATTCCCCAATTTGTGCAGTCAATCTCATCTCCCTTCTTGCTCGCATTGTGTGCTTCCCGAGCTTCTGGACTATGCGTTGTTCTCCTGACCCAGTGCACCTAGTGTCACGCAGCAGCTTCATGCATCTCTCCAGAAAGGTAGTGAGAATTGATGGGTCCATCTTCGATTCTAGTTTGTCTTTATTACCTGAAGTGGAGGCCTCCGTGAAGCTCTTCTTAGCTTCCATGAATGTCTCCTTCGCACGCTCCAAATCGAACTCTGGTTCCTTTGTTGGAGCCTTGCGAATTGAGGCACTCTCTTCTGGTTTCTTACCTTAGTCATCTCGTGTCATAATACCACTTCAGAGCATGATATTTACATTCAGGTCCTCTTTGTGTGGCTCAAACCTCATCATTTGTAGGTTCTAAGTCAGTGGAGGTTGGAGTGTTTCTTTATCGTGCAACCTCGCTATTAGTGTGGGGTAGTCCTCCATCTGATGATCAAACTGGGTACAATATAAACATGATGCTCTCGGCGGATTTGTACAATCATGGGCATAATGCCCTGGCCCCCGCAATTGTAACAAATCAGTTGTCCGCATCCCCTTCCTGGTCCCATTCCACCTCAACCACGTCCGTACCCCTGAAATCCAGTGAGTGCCATTCCTACATTTTGATTGAGGGCTCGCATTTTGGTCTCAACTCTGTAGGTAGGAGTCTGATCCATCAACAGTTCATAACTTCTAGAGGTGCGCTCATCATGGCCTATTGATCAGCAAAAATTACAGAACAATTGCTGCGACATTTGCGTATACTTCTGTAATAGATGGTAGTTATTTGTAGCATGCTTCCTTCCTATCTGACAAATCACACACCATAATGCAGGCACCACGCTCAGTCCTGCTTCTGCCTCTGGTCTTAATGGCATTGGTACTCCTCGTGCCAGGTAGTTCACAAAGACTGGACAATGGTCCTTGTCATGTCCCTGGCCTTTTCACTTTACGCACCATACCTCCTCGAGCACCTTTGGGTGAGTTGTCCTATCTTGTTTCAAACTCTCCATCTCAAGACAGAAATTTTTTAATTGTACATGGATGTGTTGCACTCCCAGCTTAGGATCTTGTATCGGGGTCTCGTGTAGTCTCATTACGATCTCCAAAACTTCGGCCTGAGTGGATAGGTTCTGCTGTGACAGCGCGGTCCTTAGATGAAGCGTTAGTGACACTACAAACCATGCACAGTGCTTCCCATCCATCAAGGTCGTGTTGGCTTCATGAATCATACCCTTCAGTCTCTGATCCAGCTCCTAGGGGGTCTCACCTAGAAACATCGTGATTTCCTTAAACCTGATAATCGACTATGTCTCCGATTTTGGCCTACTAAATTCCCTGTTTAGCGTAATTTGGATATCTGCGATCCCTGCATTTGGATTTTCATTCGAATGCTTAATATACCACATCAGTGCGCGATCCTGCAACGTGCTTACCAATGTTTCCTTATTTATATTGTCATCCATGACTCCTTGTGCTTCCCATACAACTTTTACCATGAACCAAAATTGGTCTGGATCTTCGTTCCCTACTCCTTTGAACACTGACAACTTTATTGCGCTCGACATATTGAAATGAGGTGGTGGCAAAGGTGGTGTGGGCAGAGATGGGGGTGTAGGTGGGGGTGGTATGCGTGAAATTGGATGCCTTATCAAACTGATCATACTTCTTGGTGAAACCTTCATGAGATCTTCCTTGCTTTCTTACGGAGGTTAAGCCAAGGGGCTAGTTTCTATCTATACGCTACCTTTGTTTTTGTATATCCTCCCACTTCGCGTAGCCCCAAACATCAATTTATTCGCATAACCCACTTTTCACACAGTAGCATCTTAATCCAAGTGTTCAAAGATTTAACGTACTTACCTTGCGGTCCTTTGAGGAAGCGTCATTTCCCCTCGCTATAGCTGACTGAAGTATCTACTGCGAACTTGGTGATAAACCCTCCTATAATTCGATCAATCCAATGGTCCACAGTGCGTGTGATCTTATCTTTGGATGCTTCTAGTCTGCACACCAAATTTGGAGTCCACACAATAGGTTTGTTGAGCCTACACCTTCCCTGACTGTCTGCTAGCTTCGCGATCCACTCGTACAACTCAGAGGGGAAGGATGCAAAGAAAATTTCATGGATTTCCATATATAAGTAGTGCTCTAGCCACTCTCCCTTCCATACTCGCGAATTCCTGTTTTTCCGTGCCGTGAACTTGTGAATTTTCCTGTGTAACCACTCTTCAATTTCTTTCTTTGTTGAATTCTAGTGACAGGACATTAGACATCCCTTATCCAGATCTCGGTCCCAGCAACAGAACCATTTTTTGGCTTGTTGGGGCCTGACCTAGGTTTAGAGGTGATTTAGCCAAACAAATCACGATACTACTAGCCCTTTTGGCAACAGTCCGCGGAGCTTAGATTGAGGTCTCACCAGAAGTAGTATGGGAGGGTGCTAGAAGTAGGTTTTAACCCCATACAAAAATTACATGCATACGATTTCCAAAACACAGAAAATAAAACAATATGAGAGCATAGCACATAAAACATATATACACAAGGATTTTCCCCTAGATCCCAAAACCGCGACTACCAGCTTGATTTTTCATTATGTTCCTTTCAATGTTACAATACATATTTATACATGCCGAAGCATCCAATACCATGGACCGAAAGCCATCACGTCTAAAACCATGGACCAAAAACCATCACATCCAAAAACATGTGTGAAAATCATGCACAAAACCATAGGTGGGTCTGCTCAACCTAACATAGGTTCCAAGACCAAAATTTTCTAGGGCATTGTCCCGGACCCCATAGAGTGGGGTTACCTGCACCCCTCAAACCCCCTGTGACCCCCCCGCTATGCAATTAGTGCAATGAAGGGGGGGCTCTGCCCCTCATCTAACCTCCCAATTAACTACATGAGCTAGTCATGGAAATAATATAACACAACCCAACATTCTCCCACTTGTTTTTTTCTTTCCACAGGGGGCCACAAGAGAGCTTAGTCATTTATTTAGTCCTGCAACGCCCATTGTTTCTCTACACCAAGAGAACTTCTCAGAGCTCATATATTTTGTCAATGCATCTGCAGTATTCTTCACAATGTCCACCTTTACCAGCAACACCTTCTCGTCTTCTATCATATCCCTCACAAAGTGATACTGAACATCCATGTGCTTTCTCTTTGAATGATATGCAGGGTTCTTTGCCAAGAAAATTTCACTTTGGATGTCACATTTTATCCTTATAGCTCCTTGTACTAAACCCATACTTGAACACAATCTCTACAACCAAATTGCTTCCTTGCTTGCATGAGTGGCTGCCATGTATTCTACCTTTGTAGTTGATAGTGCCACTACAGATTGTTTCTTACTCATCCAATTGACTGCACCTCCAAATAGGTTAAACAAATACGCATTGGTAGATCTTCTCTGATCCAGATCTCTAGCCCAGTCTGCATCAACAAAGCCACGAATATCCAACACTCTGTCTAATCCTGATCTTCCTTGGTAGCACAAAGCATAATCACTAGTGCCACAGAAATACTTGAAAACCCGCTTCATTGTTGTCCAATGCTCCTTTCCTGGTTTTGACATAAACCTGGTCAATACTCCCACTGCATGTGTAATGTCTGGTCTAATACAGACCATTTCATACATCAGGCTACCGACTGCACTTGCATATGGAACATGGGACATGTCCTCTTCCTCTTCTTGTGTCTTGGGACACTATTCAGTAGATAACTTTACACCTACAGGAATAGGAACCTTCACCGATTTACTATCCTGCATATTAAACCTCTGCAATATTGTCTCAACATACTTCCTCTAGTTTAACCAGAGCTTCCTCTTTATCTGATATCTTTTAATTTCCATTCCTAAAATATAGTTTGTAGCACCAATATCTTTCATGTCAAATTTGGAGGACAAATGGGTCTTCAAATCTTGAATAATTTCTTTGTCATTTCCAACCAACAACATATCTTCCACATACAAGACCAGATAAATAACATAGTCACAAATTAATTTAAAATACACACGGTGATCTCCTTTGCTTCTAGTGAAGCCAAGTCCCTGTATAAATGTATCAAATTTCTGATACCACATCCTTCGTGACTGTTTTAACCCATACAGGGACTTCTTTAACTTGCATACCAGATCTTTCTTACCCTTCACCACAAAGCCTTCATGTTGCTTCATGTAGATCTCCTCTTCCAGATCCCCATGAAGAAATGTTGTCTTCACATCCATTTATTCTACCTTAAAATCAAAAACAGCAGCAACAGATAAAAGTAATCTAATAGAAGTTACCTTGGCAACAGGAGAAAAGAAATCACCAAAATCAATTCCCGACACCTAGGAATAACCTTTTGCTACCAATCGAGCTTTGTATTTCTGGACCTTTCCTTCTGCATTTGTCTTCTCCTTGAACACTCATTTGCTGCCAATGGGTTTCCTTCCAGTCGACAACTCCACCAGATCCCAAGCCTCATTTTTGTGCAAAGATTCCATTTCATCAACCATGGCCACTTTCCAGAGTTTTCCATCCTCTGAATCTACTATTTCCTTCATAGTTTTGGGATCATCATCAGTAATATATAAAGAAAAATTTTAACAGAAAGCAGATGGACTATACCTTTCTAGCTGCCTTCTTTCTCGAACTGATCTTCTCAAACCCAGAGTTTGTGTCTCTTCATCTTCTGATTCCTCCTTTGTTGTAGAGTCTAATTCTTCCTCCTTTAGCTCAAACTCTATCTTCTCAGGTTCCTTTGGTTGGACTTCATGTTTAATATCATCTTTCACCTCTTTGAACACCACATATCAGTTGTACACAACCTTCGTTGTTACTGAGTTCTAATGCTTATAACCCTTTAAACCATCCTCACACCCAATAAAGATGCACTTTTCAAATTTGTTATCCAACTTGGTTCGTTTCTCCTTTGGAACATGTACATATGCATCACATCCAAATACCCTCAAATGTGAAAGAGAGGGTTTCTTACAACTCCATAACTCTTGTGGAGTCTTATCCTCGAACACTGACGAAGGTGATCTATTGACGAGGTAACATGTCGTCTCCACCGCCTCTACCCAGAATTCTTGTCCTAACCTAGCACCACTGAGCATGCTTCTTTCCCTTTCCATCAACGTCTTGTTAATTCTTTCTGAAACTCCATTTTTCTCAAGTGTGTATGGAGTAGTCTTTTTCCATGCCATACCACACTTCTTACAGAATTCTTCAAATTTCTTATTGCAAAAATTTCCACCGTTATCTATCTTGAGTGCCTTTATCTTCTTCTCTATCTGGTTTTCCACTAAAGCCTTAAATTATTTAAACCTGTCAAAGACTTCAGATTTGTTCTTAAGGAAATATATCCATGTATTCCTTGAGAAGTCATCTATAAATGATACATAGTACACAGACTTACCCAGTGATGGAACTTTCACAGGTCCAAACACATCACTGTGCATAAGCTCTAATATCTATTTCGTCCTCTTACCACCAGAGGGGAAACTCACCCAATTCTGCTTTCCATATACACAATTTTCACAGAAATCAAAATCCAGAGAGCTATTACTCATTTCTACCATACCTTTACCATGAAGTATTCGAAGGCCCTTCTCTCCACTATGTCCAAGCCTTTGATGCCACAACATGGTCTTCTCTCCATAGACCACTAGATTTTCTGCTCCACTTTCAAGAACCATAGAACTGTTGCACCCATTAACAACAATGCTACTTTGCAGCTTGTACAGAGCTACAATCCGAACTCCTCGCATCAATACCTGTGCTCCCCAAACCATCTTGCAGGTATGCTTCTCAAACACTATTTTTACACTTGCATCATCTAGCTTGCTTACAGAAATCAGATTTCTGGCCAATGTAGGAATATGTAGAACAACCAAAAGTGTTCTAACCCTTCCACCTTGTGACTTCAACTTTACTTTTCTGCAACCAATGATTTTAGCCTTGCTATCATCCCCTAAGAAGACATTGCCACCATAGTATTTCTCATACTCGCAAAACCACTCTCTATGGGGAGTGAAGTGAAAGGATGCACCTGAGTTAATCAACCATGAATCATGATATACATGTGTACTTGAAGAAGCCAAGTACACATCCCCACCTTCATCTGAGGTGGTTTTTGCCTCTACAGAAGGAGCATCATTAGATCCCTTTCCTTTGTCAATAGCTTTAGATTTACAGTCCCTTTTGTAGTGCCCTTCCTTTCCGCATTTCCAGCACACCACCTTTACAAGTTTTCTTAGATATTTAGATCTCCCTCTAGATTTAGATCTCCCACTCGGTGACTTATTTTTGTTTCTGTTCTGGGACTGTCCTCGTACAAACAAGGCATCACCATTCTAGCTTTCCATATTTTTCCATCTCATCTCCTTCGTCAGCAAGGATGAGACTATTTCATCAAATTTCAAGGCAGTTGCATTGCTACCTATTGCAATAACCAGACTATCCCACGAATCTGGTAGAGAACACAAAAAACTAATGCACTTATCTTCATCTCAAATTTTGATATCAATAGACAATAATTGACTTACCACAATTTTAAATGCATTCAGATGCTCTGTCACCGAGTCTCCATCTTTCATCCTCAAGTTATACAGCTTTATTTGTAGGAATAGTTTACTCACCAGAGACTTAGATTGGTACAAAGTCCCTAACTTGTCCCACAAAGCCTTTGCCGTAGCTTCCCCTGATACATTCAACAATATTGAATCTGAGACACACAATCGTATTGTGCTCTTTGCCTTCCAATCCAACTTCTTCCATTCTTCATCACACACTCTCGTTGGTTTAGTACCTGGATCTACTGTGATCCACTGATCTTTATCCACCAAAAGATCCTCCATCTTGAGTTTTCACAACTCAAAACTCTGACCATTAAATTTATCGATCTCTATCTTTCCACTGCTCGCCATCTTCTTTCATCACCAGAATCGATCTCATAGATCTCCTACTAAATAGTGTCTACCATAGGCTCGATTGAAACCCCTCAGCAACAAAGGCATCCCCTTGAAGCCAAAACAACTCTAATACCAAATGTAAGTTTTGACCTCGTATAGAAATTACCTGCATATGAATTCTAAAACACAGAAAATAAAACAATTTGATAGCATAACACATAAAACACATATACACAGATATTTTCCCCTGGATCCCAAAACCTGGACTACCATGTTGATTTTTCATTATGGTCCTTTCAATGTAACAATACATATTTATACATGCCAAAGCATTTAATACCATGGACCGAAAACCATCACGTCCAAATCCATGGACCAAAAACCATCACGTCCAAAACCATGGACCGAAAACCATCACGTCCAAAAACATGTGCGAAAATCATGCACAAAAGCATAGGTGGGTCCACCAAACCTAACATAGGTTCCAAAACCAAAATTTTCTAGGGCGTTGCCTCGGACCCCATAGAGTCGGGTTACCTGCACCCCTCAAACCCCCTGTGACCTCCCCACTATGCAATTGAAACAACAAAGGAGGGGCTCCGCCCCCATCTAACCCCTTGGTTAACTATGTGATCTAGTCGTGGAAATAATATAACACAACCCAACACTAGAACTAGGTTTCCGCACCCTCGAGATGTCTGATGGGTTCAAGTGGTCCGCGGTTTGACCCTATGTGCACGTTGCTATTCGCACTTACCTGTACCTCGCAGCCTGAGATGCTGCCTTCATGCATCCCTACTTAGGGGACGAATGCGGATATTACCCGAGTCCTTACTAGTATTCTGTTGTTAGTTGATTAATTTAGCCTACTTGTATGTGTTAAAGTATACTTATCAATATAAATCATTCATACAGGTGCGCGGAGTAAATAAATAGTATATTTGCAATTTATATGAAACATGCAATAACGTAAGAACAAATACAAAGAATTAAGATAAAACTTATCTTTATTATTTTTTTCTTCCGTTACAAACTCGAATCCACCCTACGCACTCAGCTGCGGGGTTCTGCACACTTAGTTGCAGACTATTAGGGCTCTGTGCACTCAGCTGTAGAGCCTTCTCCTACTCTACGACCCAAGACACACTTAGATACTTAGACTCTTACTCTTTTTTTCTACTTTTCTGTTCCTTCTCTTTTACACTGAGAGCCTCACTCTATTTATACAATCCCATGGTCCGCGAACCATGGGCATGCTGACATTACATTACAAGCCTAGGGCGAAAAACCCTGTGACTCTATCATACATTTCGCGCTCTGCGCCCGCAATTCGTGGAGTCTTTACAACAATATCGGGTCAAAACTTGGCCTTTGATCCCAAAAACATCCCTTGGGGGGATTCAATTCCCAACAATTTGACCCAAAACATGGGATTTTAGCCCTAAACCTATCCTTGGGGGATCTCGTTCCCAACAGTGTGAGCTAAATCTCTTTGGCACTTTATCGTGACTAATATTAAAGAATCCATCCTTTATTTCTCTTGGCCCCCCTATGACTAGAAAACCCACAAATTTTAAGCTCAAATCCTCCATTGTGGGTATCTCAATTCTTCCACTTTCCTCCCCTCCCCACATTCACCCCCTCTTTTTTTTCCTACCAACCTATTAGTCTAGTTTCCTCCCCCCAATTTCTTCAAACTTAACTTTGATGGAGCTTCAAAAGGAAACCCAATCTAACTTTAAAGGTCTTATCCAACTTCACCATGACATTCCTCTTTATCTTTATTCATCTTCCATAGGTATAAATATAAATAACAGAACAGAACTCATTGGCTTGGTCACTAGGTAAAAAATTACATGATATCAGGTTTATTATAAAATCTTTCTGGAGGGTGATTCTCAAATCATCATCAACATTATAAAAAAATATATAATGGCATTCTTGTACATACATTATATAGAATTTGAATACTAGGAACACTCATATGCAAAGCCTCAACCCTTATGGGTCACATTTCAGCCACCATCTCCTCCCATGTTTGACGCACAAGAAATAAAGTGGTGGATTTGTTGCCAAATTATGGATTTATAGATTCTCTGGCTACATAGTAACCCCCCTAGAATCTCTTGCTAAAGTCCCACCCTCAAAGATGAATGTTGTAAATTGATCAAGAAAGACACTGATATCTTGGATGGGGTGTTTTTAAGGTAAAAAGGGGAGGTGGGGACATGCTACACCCACCCTTTCTAGCTAAGTGGCTAGGGGATATGGCATCGCATCCCCATAAGAGAATAAATGAATTTCAATTTATTAACACCTTTCCTAAGGTGAGAGGTATTTTGGATCCTCAATCCCAAGACCATGCATCATAGATGCCCTGATGAGCAGTTGTTCTTCCATGAAAGTATCATCCTTTCATGAGAGATGAGTGACACTTGAATTTTTTTAAATTTGGTTCTCCTTTTAGTGTGAGCCTACTTGAGAGAATTTACTATGTGGTCAATTGCTCCATCCTTAGTTCAGAACTTTCTCCATAGGGGGGCTCTAGTTGACTCACCTTAGTGAAACTCAACCAAGCATTATCATAACTTTCATTATCATTCTTGGTATTTGGAGTCTTGGTCACATTATTAAGCATCCTCATAATTTCAGGGGAACTTTACTATCAGCCATTAGTTTGGAAGTCAAGGCTTGATGTTTTTGTTTTTAGGCTTATCAAAATTTGGGACTTTGGTTTGTGCATAGGTGGTAGAAGCACATGTGATACGACCTTGTGTGGAATTTTGACTCCTATATTGGTTCCTATTATATGATTTGTATGCCTATGTATGTTTTATTACCCAATTTTTTTCCTACATTCAGAATTATTGTCCATTTATTTTTGGGCCACTTTTTCTGTGACATTCTGCTTGTTTGTCTATACTCGTATCTTAACCTCCAACCCTCTCTCCACCTCAACAGGAAATATTGTATTCTCATTTGCTCCTATGCTAGTGAGTGCTCACCTCATGGTTTCCACCTCCTTTTTTGGTGTTTTATGGATAAATTCCTTCAACAGCTAGAAGCAATCTCCATAGACCTAGTGGCTTGATCTATAAACAACTAAGACAAAACCCTTATGCTTTCCTTAGAGAAGTTTGAAATATGGAGGAAAGACTTACTTGAGAACTAATCTAAATTTTTTTGTTCTCCTCGCTTGCAAGCTTTAGCTCCAACTCCAAATACTAAAATTGGAACCTGCAAATCATCTAAAACAAGAAAGAGAACGAAAGAATACAAATAACATATACAAATAATTCTAGACAAGAAGCCAAGAATTCATTGTTATACACATGCATAAATGAAACATAATGTATAAGAAAACAAGGCATTTTTGTATTAATAAAAGTAGAATAAGATTACAATGCTTGTAGATCTTGACCTTGTAGATCTCTCCCATCTATCTGGTCCTTCCTTTGCCATAATAGCAAGCCTTCAACTACACCTCAAGTACATGGACGGATTATGGACCTCTAGACAAAAATGAGCATCATGAGGGCTTAACTAAGAGTCTGCAAAAGAAAACCCATTCCTAATAGAAGGTGATTCATTTATAGGAAAAATTAGGAGGTTGTAGATGCATTAAACTATGATAAGATCCACTTTAGAAGGGGATAAGCTCCATGAGATAAGTGATAAGACCTCATTTGTAGGAATACGACGAAATATTTAACACATAATGGAAAATTCCACGATAGAAGCCTCTAGAAGAAAAAGCTTCAAAATTATATTTATTTTTTTCCTCATTTCAAGGGTCATCACACTTGTAGTGAAAGAAATATGCACTAACTAGTTCTTTTCCCTTTAATGCAACATGTGCTATCGCACTTACTAAACTAGGAAAGTGCAATGAGGACCAAAACTAGGGTTTTTAGCTAATATAATGTATAATTCGTGGAACTTCTGTAAAGGACAAGATTTTGTGTTTGTAGGGGATGATTGAAAAGTGTGAATGGATAATGATTGATCCAGGTTCAAGGTCATTTGGTTGAATGCAACAAAATGGTTTGTAACAGTTGGCTCACCTCTTTCTCATATCCATATTTGAACCCTCTCTATTCCCTCGTGATTGGGTGGTGGATGAATAGAAGCTTTTCACTCCCCATTCTTTCATTCCACCCTGCCTTCTTACTTTTGTACAACCTCCCCTCCCTTATGTGGCTCTTTCCCCTAGGGTAAATGCCCATATTTCTTTCTTTTATTTTGTCCTTCTCGACATCATAAGATGGTTCTTAGTCATGCCTTAACAACAATAACACATCCACAAAGGAGTCATTTACTTTGATGAACAATCCTCTTGGGTACATTCACATGTGCATCAAAGGATTTAGGAATTTGTCGACTAGTTTTACGACCTCACCCTGGGATCCATCGAGGAGAAACTTTTATGCATGGAAAGGGAAGGGGCATCCCATCAACAACGTCTTTAAAAAATAAAAATTCTAGTCAATCTAGATAGTTGGTGCTCAATGTTGGGCATACCCATGCCCATTTTAATCAATGTACGAATACCATTGATTTATATTTGCATTTGGAGTTTCTTCTAGGAATACTTTTGTTGGATTGTTATGAGAATAGGGTTTACATCCAACACTTTATGGAGCACTTCCCCCAACATTTTAGGAACATTAATTAACATATGAGTTATTTTCAACACCATTGAGAATTCCTCCAATAATTGTGAGTATGCTTGACAAAACTGTAGATCTAGTTCATGTGATTACAAAAGATTCTAACTCCTAGACTTACTTTTATTATGCTCATGGCCATTTTGTTTTTGAATTATATATTTCCCTCTCGAGGCGAGTCTAAACCATTTTTTAGTATACATACTATCTACTCAATTTTGTAAAGCATGATCCCGCTTGTCTCTCTCTGAAGAGTGTAATTTTGGCTATAATCTAGCCTCCCTGGTGAAATAATAACCTAACATTTCTAGAACATCCATGTAAATATTAGTTTGGAAGGAAATACAACATTTATCCCACAAAAAAAATGTTTTTTTTGTTGGAAATTAGAAAAAACAATGCTCCTTGTGTGTTTCATGACATTGGCTAACTGTCTCTCATGGATCGTTATCACTAGCGATACAATCATTGCCTAACACGTATGGGTTTTCATCAAATAGTAATCATGATTCCCAACAAGTGGTATAATTCATGAGTTTGATACATACATGACTCGTAGTGGGGGGGAAATTGTTTGACATTAGTTAAACCAACACTCCCTGTTTGTTTCATAGCATGGACTAACTGCCTCTTATGGATCCTTATCTCTAGTGATACGATCATTGACTAACACTTGTGGATTTTGTTCTAAAGACAATCATGATTCCCAACATATTTTTTATTTAACATTAAGAAAAATTATTTCCATATACCAAATTGTAAAATATATCTTGATATTATTACTTTTTTTAAAATAATCTATATAGCATTTTTTTTTCATTTATAATTCAATTCCTACCAATAACATAATAAAATTTATTAAAATAACTTGCAATCCTATTTTTGATTGTTAATCATCCGAAAAATTAAAATCTAATTTCATGCCAACAAGTCAATGAATTACTAAAATTTTAGTCAAGGACATTCAGAAAAACTTGAACCATCCATATCATCTTTTATTGGTTGCAGTGGATGTCAATATGAAGGGTTCAAAATTCTATGCAATTGATCCTTAAACATCAAATCTAGGATACAACTTGATGTTGGACGCTACCAAAATTGGTAGTTGGTGCAGTCACTATAAACTGGGTAGACAATTTCTTATTGAACATAACCTATTCCCTCAAACATTCATATTTAACTAAAATCTAGCCAAACCAGAGCAATATCCATTGAAATTAAATTGGTAATCCAAAATTGTAAATAAAATCTATTTGGGTTGTGCACAATTGCAAACAGTTATGAACATTCCTTTTTCTTCATACTCTACTCCCATTATTGAAAAACACATGAGAATAAAACTTGGAGGAGTGCTAAAGTGAACAAGGATCACATCCTTCCTCTACCAACCACTTCTTGGAAATTCCCATTCTAACACAATAATAGAGAAAAATGACATAAATTTTTTTGAAAAAAAATTGTAACCCAGAAATCTCACAGAGACATTCAATTTTGTGTTAAGAAAAATCCAGGAAATGATAATAACATATATGTCTTTTTCGTTATATTGCATTCAAAATGGCTCATTTGGCATTAATATTTTTTTCTCACCATTACATATTCAACCAATATCATCAGTTACCATGCTTCCAAGTTAAAAAATTTTTCATGACATTTGATATATATGTGTATTTGAAGTTATATCATTTTTGTTCATTTTTTACCTATATATACACTTGTACATGTCTTCTCTCAACATAGGAAATACCATAATTTTATTTGCTTTCATTAAAAATGTGAGTCCGATAGACTCCCTCCCTCCTAGTGAACGTATGTATTATCATGTCCGCACCTTCACATAACATTTTGTTCATAACTTGGGTTATAAATGGATTCTCAAAATTCAGAAAAGGTTTAATATTAATCCTCCATTGAGGTGTATTGTGTTATTGTAGGGGCATATATAGTTGTGTCGATTCCCTATATTGATATCATATGATATCAAAAGTTCACACTAAAAGCATTAATAAGGTTTGATATATCATATTAAACATCACCTCTAGTTTACATAACTTGTAACTTAGACATAATTTGATTATTCTAAAGTCTCTAGATCATGAAAATTGTCATGCGATGTGAAATCAAGCATGGCAACAGATTGGAGGTTTGGTCATGGAATATATTTCTTTGTGATGTGCCTTATGATCGATGGTCCATGAACTTAGGGTTTTGATCAACAATAGAGAAGGGTTGGGGTTAGTTGGAGTAACTATTGCATCCTCCCTCTCTCTTATTCTAGTTTCATTTGCACTCTATGTTGTTCTAAAACAAGATTTGCAACTCTGTTTTTTTTCTATGCACTTAAACGGTTCTCTACTTTGATGATGGAACTACCTTACATGATTTTTCATGGTAGGCCTCTATGGTATGCTAAGCTGTTATGAAACCAGCTCAAGAAAAGATAGAAAAGGTAGATCAACGCCTTAGAATTCAGCCTCTTCGAGGGGTAACCTCCTTTGCATTACATAAATGAACAATTCTTGGATGATACAAATGAAAAGACCTCCTTTATATATATAGGAGTCTAAGAGGTCATAACATAATCAGAGCCTACATAAAAATAATAATGTAAGGGCACAATAATAATAATAGTGGGCTTCTATGGGGCACAATAGTAACAATATGGGCACAATAGGGGCACAACAATATTAATA
>APFE030809970.1:88361-104686 GCA_000404065.3 Pinus taeda
TTATTAATTAATTTCTATTACTTTCAATTAATATTTAGCAACCATTTAATATATATAACTACATTCAAAATAATTACTGAATTAATTCACTTTCTTAGGATTATTCTTTAAATATAACAAAAAATTTATTCACTTTCTTATCGTCCTTCGTTTAATATATCAAATATAAGCTACCATAAATATTACCCTATCACGCTACTCTCGTGGCCTCCCAATATAGTTTCAATCTTTGATGTGATACCAGACTCTTTGTATTTAGACAGTCTTTCTACCCTTATTTTAATAATGATAGTTTATAAGCATTTGATTCTTTATGCTCATCCCACAATCATGAAACATGCGAAGCATGTTTAAGTGATGTGTACGCTGGAGGTCCACATGTAAACAACAAATAGAAAAACAAAGTTATAAGCATTTGACTCTTTATGCCCCTCCTAAAATCATGATGTGTACGACAAAGGTTCACATGTAAAACAAATATAAAAACAAATTTATACGTAATTGATTATTTAGGCCCTTCCTGCAATCATGATACATTCTAAGTATTTTAGGTGCTGTGTATGCTAGAGGTTCACATGTAAACATGGAATATAAAAATAAAGTTTTTTATATTGTTTTTATGTTTTTTTGTCATCTTATGTGAGGAGGCTTGAGATTATTGACATGATTAACTTGTGGTTTGAGTAGTTGCAGTCCAAAAACATCTAAAGAATCAAAATAATTTAGGGATAACATCTTACCTAGGTCACACCAACCCTGAGCATTATTGGATTTTTTTCCCACGAACTTTCAAAGTAGTAACCTTTACAGCATGGATTGCCTTAACAAAACATCCTATCACTATTTTCTCTATGCCCTATGAGCACTGATTTCATATTACATTTACTTTAATCATTACATTTAATATAAAAATACTACTTAGATATTGAAAATCCTTCTCAACCTTCTTATTTAGGAGTAACATTTTCTTTATGACATTTTTTCTAAAAATTTATTGCACTTAGTGAACTTCAATTACTCTTCTTCAAATCTTGATTTTGTTACCTCAAGAATCTATACTTGGAGAAAGAACTTGAATCTTCTTATCATTTTATTCTCTCTAAAATTTCTTATACGAACACCTATAAAACATCACACTTGAAATATCTTCCATTTAACCTACAATCAAACATCATTGCCTATATATATATATATATATAAATCATTTAATTATTCAACATTTGAAGTGTTTTAATGTTACTACTTTCATTATCTTTTATTCTAGTTTTCCTTTTCTAAGTTTTTGGCCTCTTATGACTTTTAAAGTATGTGTTATTTAGAGTTTATTTTTGAAATTATATAAAAGAATAATGGAAAATAAAATATACATGGGTATATAGAATTGACATGGTAAAACTCTGACAATATCTCCAGTATATCTCCATGAGCAAGGCAATTAGCATATTAATCTTAGGGAGAATTATTACATTCAATATTTCACCACTCGCACATCCTCCTCATCTATTAGAAACATATATGAAGTAGGCTATGTTATAATAGTTTTGGTAACTATATTTGTTTTTTGTAAAACTAAATAGCTACAACAATTTTTACTTTAGTAAACTTAAATTTACATTTACATACTATTTTTCATATCTTAACAATCTCTACCTGAAAAAAAAGATTCGTAATGCCTTGCCAAAGTCATATCACCTTTCCTGCAAACAAAGAGAATAGAGACACCACTGCATCTTCTTTATAAGCACCAATTTTGTAAATATGTTTGCACAATTTTCTTAACTGTGGACCTTTCTGGGATCTACTCTACCTTCATCGATAACATGTTTGGACCTTTCTGGGATCTACTCTACCTTCATCGATAACGTCTTACAAAATGATACTTTATATCAATATGTTTGGTCTTGACATGGTAAACTATATTTGTAGCAAAATTTATTCGGCTCTCTGACATGTTCACCTAAAAGACCCTTCAACAAAATTACCTCTTTGTAAGATAACAATGTATTATGTGTTTATGGTGGATAAAGGAATTGTTTCTTGAAGCTTTGACATCTAACTAATGGATCCCCTACAAGAGTAAATACATATCCTCAAGTGGACCTCCTCCTATCCAAATTACATGTAAAATCTAAGTAAACATATTCGCAAACATAATATTTACAAGCATTAAAGTTGATACAATAATTATTGGTACCTATAAGATACCAAAGCACCCATTTCACTACAAACTAATGCTCTTTTCTTGGATTTTCCATGAACGTGCTAACAACACCCATTGCATGTGAAATATTAGGTCTAGTACAAACCATCACTTACATCATACTTCCTACTACATGAGCATATGGTACATGGGACATATACACATTTTCTTCTTCATTTTAGGACATATGTTAGAATAAAATTTGAAATGGGAAAGGAATATTAACTAGTTTCACATTGTTCATCCTAAACATTTCAAGTGTTTTCTCTACATACCTCTGCTGTGAAAATATCAACTTACCATTTTTCGTATTTTTGTGTATTTCAATTTCAATGCCCAAGATTTTTTTTTCAGCTCCTAAATACTTCATATCAAATGTGATTACCATCGAAGACTTTAACCTATTCATCTCTTCCATGGTTTTACTTGCATTGAGCATATCATCAACATACGCCACTAAGATAATGAATATCCCATTCAAAATTTTAAACCACACACAATTATCATACTCAAGTCTAGTATGATATTAACCCATCATGAAGGCATCAAACTTATCATACCATTTATAGGTAGCTACTTTGGGCCATTCAATAATTTATTGATCTTGCAAACTAATCTTCCATAATTTTTTATGTTTCACAAAATCTTCTCGTTGTTCCATACAAGTCTCCTCTTGAAATCCCTGTGCAAGAATGTTGTTTTAACATCTAACATCTCTAACTCCAAATCGAGCGATGCAACTAACACTATTATAAATCGAATAGAAACAAGTTTAACAACTGATGAAAATATTTCATGGAAATTTATACCTTCCATTAAGAGTACCTGTTTGAAACTAGTTTGGCCTTATACCTTTCAATATTACTATCAATGCATATTTTAAATTTGAAGACATGTTTGTATCTAATAACCTTCCTATGTTTCGAGAGTTGTACTAGGTCCCACTTATTCTTTTTCTCCAAGGCATCGACTCCCCTTTCATCGTTGGTTTCCATTTTTCATTGTCGATATCATTTGTTGCTTTCAAATAACAGTAAGGTTCTTGAACATTAGTAACCAAATGAGTAGATGAAAAAAATTGGCATACCATGTCAAATATTTTCTCTCTCATGTAGACCTTCTTGGTGTAGGTTTTGGAACTTCAACACTTCCCTGAGTGTATTCAACATCTACAACTTCTTTATCTCCATAATCTTCTTCTTTCTTCCATGTGTTTGTAGATGGTTATGTCTCAAATTGAACTTCTTGATTTGGTGCATGTTCCTACTTCACAACATCTTCTACATGATATGATTTAGTAAAGAGAAGACTCATCAAATATCGCATCTTTCTTGATGAAATTTTTTTGGGAAGTAGCATCCCACAACCCATATCCCTTAGCAACATCATCATACCCAATAAAGATGTATTTATTCAATTTAGAGCCTGATTTATAACATTGATTCTTGGGAAAAAGATCATACAGAACACAAAAAAAATCTTTAAATTTGAATAATCACATTCATGACCTATCCATACTTCCTAAGGATTTTTTTTGTTTATTGCAACAGATGGTTATCAATTCACCAAATAAGAAGCAGTACTAATTGCTTCCACGCTACAAACTAGCATTACATAGCATATTCCTTGCTCTTTCTAAAAAAGCCCTTATTGTATTATAAATAGTGTATTTCTATTAATCTATATGAGGGTTGTTTTTATTTATAATAAAAAATAGATAAAATGTATTTTTTACATTAAAAAATACCTTAATTAGTATATATAAAATATTTAATTAATATGTATATAAATTATATAGGTCATTATTAATATTTTTATAAATATCATATTTTTCATATATATATATATATTATAATATATATATATATATATTTTTGATAACATATATAATAATATGATAGTTTTATGAAACGATTATAAATATGTATATTATAATATTTTTCAATATTAAAAATATAATGATAATTTATTCATGAAACATTTTAATTAATATTTATATTAAATATTAGATATTGTCAATCATGGTCAATTAAGACTAGTCATGGTAATCAATGTCAATCATTAACTAACGAGGTTAATCATGTTTAACTGAGATCAACCATAGTCGAATGGTGAACCATCTTTAACCATGATCATCCTCATCAACATGGTCAACCCATTAACCCACTTCAACGTAACCACTTTTGTAGCATTAGTATAACATTAACAATAACATTAATGTAAGATTGCATGGTTGACCATGGTTAGTTATGGTTAACCTTAATGTCACATTACTCTAACCATGTAGTAATGGTCAACCATAGACAACAATGGTAAACCAAGGTCAACCATAATCTCTCATATTAATCCCTAGTCAACTATGATAATTATTATCAATCATGGTCAAGTGAGGTTAACCATGGTCCACCTTAACCAACAATGGTTGACCCTCTTCAACCATGGTCAACCTTGTGAACCATGCGAACCCCATCTCTAATTCAACCATTAATGCAAAAAAAATTATAAAATTAATATTACATTAATATTAATATCAATGTAACATGAACCAACGTCAACCATGGTTGGCAATAGTCAAACAATGTCAATATTTATGTAATAGTGTAATAATGTCAACATTAATGTAGCATTATTATATGTATGTAACAATAATAAATTGATGGTTACCATGGTGAATATTTATCAACCCTCTTCAACATTGGTCAACCTTGTCAACAATGATTAACCTCATCAACCCTTTTCAATCATGGTCAATGAATCCACCCTATAGACATTGGTTATTAACTAGAAAAACAACATTTACTAATGCGATTGATATTTGCCAATTGGTGGCATCTTCTGATATGGACTTTTAAAGTGACTTGGTTTATAAAAAAAAATCAAGTGTGAATGATTAAACTTAAAACCAGTAATTAACAATTAAATCAAGCGTGAAGAAATTTTAATTAAGCTAAAATTAAGGAAATGTAGAATATCGAGAAGAGAAGAGAAACAAGAAATAGAAACCATATGATAATGAATTTTTTCTAGTGTTGACTATGTCTTCAAGTCCTTCCTCCATGGGAGTGGCGTTGGAGGCCAATATTTTTTTTTTCTTGTCAACTGTTAGGAGGTTGACCGTGTAGAAGGATAGAGGAGCGCGAGAGAGAAGCACTCAATGTGTAGTTGTGATATTTGATATAGGAGGAAGAGATGTGACGCATGAAGGCACCATGCACAAAGCAAGCGACAACATCGAGAAGGCAAGCATGTGTCCAAACAAGATTAGGTAGTTTGGGTTTTGTAGTTGGTGGCGAAGGAAGAGAAGGATGTCGTCGCAAGAGTCGTTGACAATATTCACATGAAGAAGAAGGTTGGTGAAGTGGGATGAGTTGGTAGGAGATATTTTCAACATATGGTTAAAATGCATGGGACAACCTAGAGAAATGATGTTAGAAATTATCTTAATAGTTAGCCAATCAGGAGAACAATTCAAGGTGTGTAGAAGTCATCTGAAGAAGATCGAGAAGCTATTAGGAACGAGTATAGGGACATGTTCGAGATAGACTATTGATTGGACAGAGTGATGTTTGGATGCTTGGGAAATTAGACAATCAGACTATGGTTGTCGAGGAAAGAAGGATTAATGTTATTGTGTCTTTTTAGTTACAATAGCTTTAAGAGTTAGTGTCACTGTCTGTAGCTACTATGAAACATGAATGTAATAGAAGTAGTATAGTATGGAGTCATTATTTGTTATTATGGTATTGGTTAGCTTGTTGTATTTTGAACAATCAACTAAGTTTGGTGAACCAAGTCATGCATAATTTGTGTTATAGCACCTTGTGCCCTTTTGTGTTCTTTGATGATGTAATCGAAGGAATGATAGTTTTCCTCCTTTTTCTTGGTGTATAACTATGTATGGTTCAATCAATGTTGTATGTTCATTTATCATTTGGTGAATAGTATCCAATTGAGTTCAGTGTCTCTTAATGTTGCAAGTAGATGACTGGAATAATAGTTGGTAATGGTTTCATATGATAAAACATTGTTCTGGTGCACTGTAATCCACATGATGAGGTCCAAAAAGTTGTTGGGAAGAGTATTATATCTCGACCTTAGTCGTATGGTTAATTATGTCCTAAGCACTAACTAGTGTCTGTGAGTTTACGTGGATTCATGTACGATGTGTACTCCCAAAATGACTGCTAGGTGTCCATCTGGTGAAGATCTGAGTGTTGAACTATAGGTCGAAGTTTGAGTGTTTCACAATCCCATCTGACTGCTGAAACCTGATTCCAGTAGTCCCCCATTAGTATCTCGGGTGAGACTTCATCAACTTTGTGGGTGATGCCAAAAGGGTTGAGATTGAGTAAGTTTGTTGGCCAACTAAGCAACTAATCGGAGATCTAATAGAATCTCACATTCCAACAAATGGCTCCATTGTCGAGACTAGGGAGTGTTGTATGATGGAATTGGTATGTGGTAGACATGTGGAAGCCATGGAACCTCACCAAGGAAGATATCACTCGATGGTTTGAATGGAAGGTGCATGAACTTACAACAAAGAAGATTAGAGATAAAAAAATGAACACAGAGAAATGGCTACAAAAGAATATCTTTACAGAACTTCAAGAACCCTTCTTTGTTGAATTTCCCAATATTTTGATAGAGTGGGTGCAATAGCTAAAGGACAATAATTCAATCAACTAACAAAATGGAAAAAGGAAGTGGTATTTGGAGGAGATATGAAATTTACAACTGGTAAGTAATAAAGTTCCTCGTGTCGTAGATTTTTGGTTTGAAAGTGTGTTGGAAGGTTATGTTGTCAAGTTTTCAATAGAAGTGATAGTTTCTTATAGTGAAGCTCAAAGGAAGTTCATGAAAGGACCACAAAGTAGATTCATATAGTTATTATAATTATCACTTAAGATCCTACTATGTGACCATAGAGCTCTTCCTTTGGAGTTAGACAACATGAGAAACTAAACTACTTGTTCCCTAAGGGGAATAGTGGAGAACCAAAATATGGTATGAGACAAGAGAAAGCAGAAAAGGTAGAAATACTATGGTGGTGTTGTAGCAGCTACAACCACCCTCCAAAATTTTTCCTTGGCTTCATTTTGGAGCCTCCCTTCCAAAATTCACAGCAGCATGTCTTGCTTCATCAAGTACACAAGCTTCAGTATTTTTCTTGCACAAAGGTAGCCTGTCGATCACAACTCAATGCATTCCCCTCATAGTTTGATGACCCGAACTTGGTCCAGGTGCAGGGTGAGCAGTGCTCCAAAGAAATTGCACAATTCTGGAGGGCAACTAGCCTTCCCTCTAGAAATTACACAATCTTCACTGGCAGCCTACTGGGCTCCAGAATTGTGCAATTTTGGCAGTCAACACTCACAGTGAAAATTGCACAATTTTCCCTTTCAGGGTTTCTCAACCCAGAATTTGTGCAAATCTGGGTAGCATTCAGCTACTCTACCCAGAAATTATGCAAGTCTCCTAGGCAGTCATCACAACTCCCAGCCAGAAATGCGCATTTTCTCCCAGCAGTCGAGCAGTCTCTTGCATGTGCAGTTGAGTTGACAGGTTCCCTCCGGGACCGATCAAAACTAACTTGCATGCATGGACTGCTTCTCCCAAGGAAGCATACAAGGCATCCCTTGTTTCAGGGATCTATTTTTGGAAGTCGAAGGTTACATGAAAGGTTCATTTCAGAAACCTCCCACGTGTTGCTTTCCCTATATTTGTGGCATGTGCGTCACAACATAGATGTTATCAAAACTCATCAACCAGATGCCATAGAGCTCACTCCTCACATCAACCTTGTAGCTCTTACATCTCACAGCACATCTAGAAGTTGTCGACACATTCAACTTAGTTGTTTTTGGGTAAGCCCACTTTCCATGACTTGTGTTGCATTTCTGGCACTTTTTGTATTTCGCTTCATATGAACATTGTTTGCTTGATTTCAGTGAACACTTGCTGTCATTTTGATACATACTAGCTTGTACTAGCATCGTTTCAATTTTTTTTTCTATCTCATAGTTGTTGCATGCATGAAATTGTTTTGCATGAAAGGTCATTGATTCGGTGACTTGCTTCACCCACATGCAAGTTGATTTGTTTACTGAATATTTCATTCAATGTTTACATGCACAATCAATCACTTATGCTTTCACATAGTGTCACCATGCATTCACTCCCACATTTGCTTTTAGTTGCCTGTCAATGAGCCCGGGCAGCCTTAGCCCGGACTCTGCCTCACCAAGACATCATTGTGCAATCCTGAGAGGGAAGGCTCTATCTTCCTCACATGAAATTCCCATTTCTTCCCAGTGACTATCCTCCAAGAATGTTTTACGCATTTCTGAGGGACAATGACTACTGACCCAGAAAATTGCACAATGCAGTCACTGAGCATGCAGCATTTCCAGCTGAGATTTTGCGTTGCACAACTCCAACATTCAATAGCATACTGGACTATGCACTGTGCAGTTCCAACAGTCAGTCAATCTCTCAGTAGCCCAGACTGTGCCTTGTGTAATCTTGGCAGTCAGTCTCCCGACCTCTTGGCCGAAACTGTGCAAACTTCATGATCAATCACACAGGTATGTTGCAAGTCAGTTCTCAAGTTCTTTTTGGTTTTCAATTGGCAAATTGCTTTCCATGAGTATGTCTGCGTATCCAGGTATTGCAGGTGTTCATCTACCTCTCAATAGTGTAGATACAATGGTTTCCAAGAGAGCAGAGTTGAAGACACTATTCAGAGCACACCTGGAGATGCAGTCGATCAAATGTCTATGAGCTTGCCTACTCATGAAGTTATCAAGTTGTTCATAGACAAGGACATCAAGATATGATAGCAGCATCATCATAACGAGCAGGATCATGAACAACAACTGAAGGAAGCATACTGAATGCAATGAATGCAACAAATGCAACGAATGCAATAGGAAGGTTTTTGACAACACAGAGGTGGAACAAAGTTGCAAGCTCAAGCAGATTCACTAATGATGAAAGAAAATTTGGAGACTCAAGCTATGAGGTGATACCGTGAAATGAAGATCGCGAGAAGACAGAGAATGGAACAAAGAAGGAGTTGCATGTGCTGAAGCAACAACTCAAGGAAGAACATGAAGCTACACAAACAAATGAATGAGTTTCAGCATGAATAGGAACAACAATGGGCACAACATGCGCTCACGGATGAAACTACGCCTATACATGTTCCATCCCAATAACTGGCACTGAGAAGACATGGTGAGCAGTGTTGTTAGTCACATGCAAGGGATTCAGTAGCATGCATGTCACTGTGCGCATGCACATGATCCAACCCATTCAGTACACTCACCAAGGCGAAGAAAAGAAGAAAGTCCAACTAGCGCTGAACATGTACTTTGGCAAGTTGATGTGCATGACCACCATCACACACTTGAAGATCAACACAAACACTATGCATCAATGTGTTTCTAGTTTAGCCGCACCCAAGAAGACCATGCGCATGTTAGCAGACGAGTTGGATGAAGGAGCCATACCAATGCACTGGATGTAATGGAGGCAAGTGTTCGCTTCAGTAAGATGTCACCATGGGGTGCATGCACACCATCACAAATGACCAAGCTTGACATTAGCTCACTAACCTCATTGTCACAAGCATGCTAAAGATTTGGTCTCACCTCAACGAACCGAGTGTCTGTGATCTCTTGCATGCCTTGCTCAAGCCATTTTGTCTCACATGAGCACATGTGCATTGTAATGTAGTGTCATGTCAAGTGGAAGTTCAAGTGTCAATAGTTGGACGTAACAATCATAGAGTAGATGAAGAGTCATGAGGGTAGATTAACTGACACAAAGGGGAATGTCAAAGGTCACCCCACCCTTTGCTATAAATAGAACCTCATAACTCATTGTAAAAGCTTTTGGTCAACCAAGCTTCTGATAAGATTATCTTGGAGAGAGCTTGGATAGTATTGTAATGCGCCTTGACTTCTCCACTGCACGGAGCTAGTTCATCTCTTTGGAGGAGTAGGCGGATGTGGCTGTAATGTTCCACTAATAGGGCTAGCGAGTGTACATGGATATATTGAATGACTAGAACTTGCGCTTATTTATATAATAAGAGCCAGCATGTTTCATGCATATGTTGTATTGTATTACAGCTATCTTGTTTACTCTAAATGGCATATGTATTTGCTTTCTTATGCATGCATATATGGATTGTTTCGTATGATCATGTATGAATCTTTTTGAAATGTGTTGATTGGTTTAACCATCACTTTGGATTACCAGCTGACTTGTTTTCTAGCTTGTGATGTATCTTTGCTCGTGTGTTCCCTTCCCATCCGAGTACTATTATAGGTTGCCAAGAAGCACACTCATCTCAAACCACCTGTGTTAGAACCTCTCATGCACCTTCCTTGACTCACTACAAAAATCACACCCTTGCTACCAACAGAGTCAGCTTACTTGCCTCTATGCGAAATTGCAGTCAAGGCATTACCATACGACCCATTGTTGGGACTCCTACACCAAAAGTTCTGAGGTCTAATTGGGACTTCTTACTGGGGAGATCCCCTTAGGTGTTGGTGGGTCCAACACTGTCAATAGATGGAGGCTGACAACGAATATAGGAATACACAAGTGAATGTGAGTAGATAGTATGAATATAGAGAGTTTTAAAGTTGGCACCTTAAGAAGTGGACAAAGTTTTTAATGGGGTGACATGGGAGGATTCAAGTCAATGTCGATGCCTGCTGAGAGGAGAAGCCCAGGGAGAGGGGAAAGAAAAGGCCATGGAGAGTAAGGAGTAGTTCAAGTGATTAGATCTATGAAGGACATAGTTCAATACCTTTCATATTGAAGTTGATGGAGAGGATAAATTGACTCCACGTAGCATAAACCCTAAATCATTGACAGCAGAATCAAACCATGCTTGGTGTTGAACCCATGACCCCATGCGCTTCTACCAATGAAGAGGGAAGTAATCAAGATACCGCCATGAATAATTTAAAGGGAAATTATACTCAATGAGGTGGAGGTATTAGTAGTACCATAATTGTCCAGATGATACGAAAAGTGTTGATAGCTACTCAATTTCAATTGTATGTGCAAACAAGTGCACAATTTTCTAGTGGTTCAGCGAGTGCAAGTGGGAGTGCTTCGGTAGGGATTACTACATAGAGTTAATGGTGGGAACACATTTAAGAATTCCTATGTTCCATGGTGTTGGGAATGAATAGCAAAAACCACATTTGTTCATATGTGAGGCTATCTAGACATCCAAGCAACTCAAGGATGAGGTGATAAATATTTCATAGTTGGAAGCCACCTTGAGAGACTCTGTGTTGACATAATAGATTGAATTTAAGAGCACAACCCCAAGTAGGTAGAATAGAACCTTGAATAAGATTATGCAAGCTTTGATCAAAGTGTTCCAAAAAAAGTCTCTCAATCTCAGTGTATTACTCAGTTTAAGGAGATCAAGCAAGGCTCAAGTGAATCAATGTGGGACTTTGACCCACACTTCAAGATATTGAAGGACAGGATAACGTTCAAAATTTCAGATGTACAAAATAAGGAGCGTGTTGATGGTGTTGAATACCACCAACATATAGGGGGTCTCCCTGATGTGAAGTCCTAATTAGACCTCAAATCGGCTGGAGTAGGAGCCCCTTCCCAAGTATCGGCCTGGTCACCATAACACAAACGTTCACCTTGGTTTCAATAGATAACATAAGAGATTATATACATAGACCTTGAAAAAGCAAGTTGACATTGTGAAACACCATTTGCAATGTGTAAAAAGATACCTTTTCAGGTGGGAGACAAGAGTAAGTCTTTGGAAGGAAGTGATATTAATAACTTAAGAGACATACACGAGAGCGTGAAAAGATTCATTAGAAAAATAGTTCACATAATGATTGTTAAAGCGAATAAAACATACAGTCAACAAGATGATTGACAAAGCCACCAAAATAGTTCAATTTATCCAGCACATATTACCACAACCTATACTGTAAACATCCCAAGGATAGTCCTAAAACATTTGTGATACATGCATGAAAATGTGTTGGCTCATTGAATTTCAATTACTTGAAAGATCCAAGTACACCATTACAATGTTAGGCACTAGTCCCTGTAGTGGAACATTAAGTCACTTCTTGCTTCTCCAAAGAATTTTTTTTCTCTCCTATGCCAAGTAGAGAAGCCAATACTAACTCTCCAAATCTTAAGCCTCCAAAAGCCCCTTGCTTGAGTTATGAGGTTTCTTATATAATAACAGGGATCACCTTTCATATCCACATGACTCTTGATTTACTCTCATGAATCTTGGATTTCTATTATGACCTTTGGACTTCTATGCAACTCTTGAAAATTTTAAAGACTTTTGGACTTCTCTATATGGCGTTTGGACTTCTATACAATTCTTTTGTCGATATATGACTATGTGAGTCTTCATATTCTACATGTGAATTTTGGAATTCCACACCTTACATTTTTTATTTTTGCCTTTAATAATTACATCATTACATTCCACATGATGCGGCATGACACATGGATACACAATGAACATTATGATGAAACTTGTACAAGTTACAACTTGATAATGATGATATGGATTTCATGCTGAAGTGGCAATGCCAACTTATCTTCCTCACTACTTCATATTACATTCTTGATAGTAGATCTGATCTATGCTTCATCTTCACGTAACATCTACCTTGTTGCTTATCTTCACCCTCCAAATTGTCTTGGATGAGCTTTAGAATCCTCTGATTCATCATGTACTGTCTTCATTCTGTCTTGGTCCATGATATGGTTCATGTCTCCATGATAGCTCTCTTTTGTTTTTCATCTCTGGAGGTGTTTCTTTGTGCTTTCTCCTTGCTATCTACTTTGAGCAATTACCTTGTCATGCTACTAAGATACTCTTTCCAATGAAAATAATTAATTACAAAGATAAATCAATGTTAAAAACATTTATTCTATCACTACCTAGCAATTCGAATGGTCAACTCATGATAGGCTTGTGAGAGGGATGGAAAAAGGAGGCTTAATTAAGAGGGCACAAGCAACATCATCAGTGGCTTAGGAAGGATTCCACTATTCATTTTTACCGTGTCATGCACTATGAAGAGAAAATATTCTTTGTCTAAAGTAGTGGGGAAGCTGAAGGGACAAGGTTGGAAGTCTTTCTTGCTTAAGGATGCCCCATGTGCTAAGAAATAAAGGGAGGAAGACTTTAAAAGAATATTTTCACTGGTCAAGAGTTGAGAGGAGGTCTCCTTCAACATTTTCAACTATGTTATGTGCTGAAGAAGAAGTGTCTAAGAAATGCTTGAGCGAAGAGTGCATAGGGAAAGCAAGAAGGATGAAGCTTTCATGCTTCAAGACTATGCCATGGGCCCTAAAAGAAGATGGAAGGATGAAGGGTTCGTGCTTCAATATTATGCCACACACCCTAAAGGAAGAGGGAAGGATGAATGCTTGTTCCTTCAAGACTTCACTATGCGCCCTAAGGGAAGAGAGAAGAATGAAGGCTTTGTGCTTCAAGACTGTACTGTGTGATTTTTAAGAGACAAAGGATGCTTGCTTTTCCAAATTGTTCTTCATTTTTCTAAAGTGTGCTTCATTGTTCCAAAGCATACCTTGTTGTTCTAAAGAGTGCTCTTTTTTTTTTCAAGTGCGCTTCATTTTACGAGAGTGTGCCTTGTTATTTCGAATTGTGATTCATTATCCTGAAGTGCACTTTTGAAGGGAGAGAAGGTTTTTGTTCTTCCAAAGTTTTCTGAATGTCCTTGTTCTTCTAAAGTTCACTTTTCACTGAGTGTTTGAAGTGTGATCAGGCTTGGAAGGGTTTTGTTCTCTCCAACAATGGTTGCTTGTTCATATGGAATAGGCTACTCACCGAGGGAAGTATAAAAAGGATAGGTCACTTATCTTAGGACATACTACTACACTGAGAGAGGGAAGAGACCATATAAAAGACTCAGTGCACAAGTATGGGAGGAAAAGATACATCAATGAGGGTCATGAATAAGTTGTGCTCATCACCTAGTTACAACTTGCATTGAGCAAGAGGAAAGCATGAAGACGCCACTTGAAAAATGCGAATGATCTTGAAAGAGACACATGCCAGAGTGAAGATAACATAAAATTCGACTTATTAATGTGAAAACAAGTCAAAATTGAGAGCAACAAATGTGAAATTGACACTTGTGGAAGCAAAAGTGTGTAAAATACGACAATTGAGAAAACGCACCAACATAGAAGTACAAATGCAACCAAGGTGAGGAATATTGTCAAAAAAAGTTCTCACTTACTATTGATGTGAGTCGAACATCACATGAGAATTGTCTTGATGGATGGTGCTATGCTTGTTTAAGCTTGCATAAAGAAAGTGAACTCATGAGTTCAACTAGGACTGTGCATGTGTGAGCAAGTGATTTTGACAAGTAAAACCTGAGAAGAATACTTAAACATATCGCAAAACATCAATCAGCTATGAAGGGATTATGGAATGACAGATTGTAAGATCTAGATTAGGCTCCAAAATTTAAGTGTAAGAAAAATTTTGGAGGGTGTTGATCACAACGTCAACACTTGGCGACACACTAGTAGTACTCCAACTTCTCTATTTAAGTTTGATTCTCTAAGTGAAAGGTCTCAATATTTCAAGAAGTATTTATTCATCTTGCAGATTACCTTAGCTTTCTTACTTAACTTGGTTAGAGATATAGTCCCCTCTAATCCCTTACTTGGTTGAACACATATCAAGGATTGCTAAATCAAAATTATTTCAATCTAAGAAAGGGTAATATATAACTATGAGTTTAAGATAATAAGAGTATGATTTTTCCATCTCTGGTGTTTCTCTGATTCCAGCTGGCCTAAATAGTACCCCGACGGAGTCACTTCAGGAACACCAGCATCACTTCGTTGTCGGTAAGCCTAAATAGTACCTTGACAAATTTACTTGTTTCACCTCTCTACACAGGAAGCCTTTCTCTTCTTTCACCCTCTATTTATTTTATTTATAAAACTATGCTTATGAACATATTTGTTTCATAGGCATAAGAGGGATCTCAACTTATTGAGAGCAGGAGAGGTTGTTCCTTCAGAGATAGGTATATATATCTCTGATATTGGTTTTCTCACTAATTGAATTTCCCCTTACTTTTATCTACTCTATTGGATCAGCAAGAAAAACACTATTTACTTACAATATCAAGTCAAGGAATGAGGATCCAAGAATAGATATGGGCTTTATAGTTCAACCAAAGGCTTTCCATTATAGTGGATCATATTTTCCATTCAAACATCGTTGAATTTAAAGATATGTAGACCTATATCAAGAAGATGTAACATAATAGTCAAACATTATTCACCATCATAATTTCCCTTTTCAAGTTTTCCACATTCTCTTTTGAGCCAAACATGAGAATATTTCATTAAAATTACTTTTGAACAATATGAAAAAATAAAATACATGACAACACAATGAAAAAAATCCAAAAGAACAAAGCAAATGGAGGCGAGATGTAAAACAACGTGCATAATATACAATAAGAAAATAATCAAATACATAGACTTGATGGAGAGTAGGATAGAGGGTGGATGCAATGCAAGGGATACTAAATGCAGCTAGGCCTACTCACAACCTAACCATTTAGAATGTCAAGGCTAAGTGTAATGATATTTCCAATGAAGCCTCTATTATTCCTGACCTGTAATCACAATGATACAATCAATTAAATCCGATATTAAAGAATATGCAAAATAAAAGATACGAACCTAAATATCTTGCACAAAAGATAGAAGTTGTTTCTTAAAGGAAGAAAAATGTGTCATATCACTTATCTCTACCCAACCTCCCACCTTACCTTCTCGATGAAAACCATAATCAAACAAACCTTGATGGCATCCTGTGAATGTACCTTCACTTATATTATCTTTCTTAGCAAGCATCAAGAGATATCAAAACTTGTTTCTAGTGAATGGTCTTGCTAAGTAATATGCTTCTAACTAATGATATATGTAGGAATGTACAGGGTAAGTTCCTCAGACAGAACACCAGAAGGACACCGCTCACAAACAGATCACAGATCAATACACCAGTATTTTGACGTGGTTAAAACCCTCAGAG
>APFE030809970.1:109436-137927 GCA_000404065.3 Pinus taeda
ATAAATTGCCTGTAATAGCCACGTTGGCGCAGGCCGTGGACTGTTTCCCTCTCTGAGGGTTTTAACCACGTCAAAATACTGGTGTATTGATCTGTGATCTGTTTGTGAGCGGTGCCCTTCTGGTGTTCTGTCTGAGGAACTTACCCTGTACATTCCTACAATATATTGGTTCATGAAATTCAAAAAAGTCTTCTTGAAGATCCTGTAATCGTTGGGAGAAATAATTTTGAATTAATGGTTTGGAATCAAGATGAGAATCTTGTGAGGGAAAATAAATTTGATCATATTCACAAAGCTTTTCATGATAGAGAGGACTTCACATAACCATTAGCGGAGGCTGGAGTGCCTCAACTACTTGACAAGTGTCTAGATATTGAGATAATAAACCATAAATATGAGTTGATGTAAAACAACCATCATTAGGTACACTAGTGGGAAAATGATAAGTTAAATTATAGTTGTTAGAACAAGAAACATGATCAAATTGACTAATTAAGGCATAAGATTCTCAGTTAGGAGACATCAAAGATAGATCAGTTTGAAAAACTCTACAAATTATTTGAATGAAATAATAATCTTCCTCATATGTTGAATGTGGCAAACCATATACTTGTTACTAGCTACAAATTAGGTTGGAATCATAATCATTAAGAAGGAATGCCAATATGGAAAACACATGAAACCAATCGAGATGTACTGGATGAAAAAGAGGAACTTGATTCAAAAAATAAAAAAATCATTCATTAATAGTAAATAGGATATCTAGTGCCATCAAGAAGATTATTAGCATTATAATATTCATAAGGAAGACTGGGAGTTGATCACTTTCAAAATAATGTGCTATGTATGAATCCTTCGGCCAATTATAATCTTCAGAATGATCAACTTCACAACTTTGTACATATGTGAGATGCATGCATTTCAAACCTAAGTTTGATATAAGATATTGCATGAGGAATTATACATTCAAACATAATGCTCAATCCAATAAGAAGAAAAATCTTGAAATCTTGGCAAGTTATACATGAAATACCACACAACTTTCAAGGAGGAATCTAAATTGAGTGAAACCATGCAAAGGAAATCATTTTGTGAGAAAATCCAAATGTGATTTGGTTCAGGGGCCTTACCAAATTTGTGAGGACCTGACATAGCCATCAATGGAGGTTGAAGTGCCTCAACTTTCTGGTGAGTCCCAGAACTTTCAAGAATTGTAAAATTACATTTTGAAGATTGAATCAGATCATGCATGGTGTGTGTACATCTAGCATCAATAATTACATCTAAATCACTACTATCCAAATGGCAACCATCTACATCACGGATTTGATCAGAACTTACATCTTCAACAAACAGATTACCCAAGTCATAAACTTCTTCTAATTCCACAACTAAGGATGGATATATTGGAAAAATATCATGAGTAAACTAGATAGAAGATTTTTCTTCATGCAAGATTGGAAATGATAGGGAATAAAATGGATACTCAATTATTTCATTACCTTATTCTTAATCATAGATGATATCACTACCCTGTGTTAATTCATAATCCAACTCACTAGAAGGAGTATCTCCATCACAGGTTAAATCCTTACAAGAGGTGGAGCAAAAGTCATAGTAAGGTGAAGAGGAAGTTCCAATTATAGCATCTTTATCTGAATTAGATTCAATATCTAAATATTTGAAAAAAATAAATCTTGAGAGACCGAAAGGTTAAAAGGTGAACTTGGAAATCCATCATTACATATGATAGCGGAGTCAAAATCAGAAGAATGAAGGTTGTCTAAGACTTCTAATTGATTAGGAAAACCAATTTCATTTGATTCATCACCACAATAACTAGATTCAAAATCAACCAAGGATGGGAGAACATTATCTTGACATGGAGGATTTTGAAAAGCATAAGAAATATCAAAAGAATACTCAAATTCCTTCTCCTCTACCTATGAAATGTGACTATCTTGCTCCTGATCACTTTCTATATTGGAAAATTGAAAATCAGATCGATCAAGGGGTAAGGGGTTATGATAATGAGGTGGTAGAGAAGGATATGAATCAAATTCAAATTCAAGATTGGAGTTATGTGTGGTGATATCATCTTGACATATCATAGGATTAGCGTTCATCTTAGGCTACATGAAACATTCCAAAGTTTCCTCCATTGGACTTGGATCAAGAGAAATGGGTGAAGGTTTAAGAGGCAAATCAATGATCTGATTTGTAGATTTCCCAACTTCAACATTATCATAGGGAGGCACCCAAATTGATACTGGAAAAGGAGGAGGGCAAGGAACAAAATGAATGGTAGGTTCCTCCTTTGAAATTGAAGGTGTCTCAGAGTTTACAAAAGTTGGGGACACAAGAACATATGGGGGTTTAGATTCACACTCAGTCAAAGAAATCTGAGCCAAATGTTCAAATTTTTTCTTAAATAAATCCCAATCCATATCTTCTTTAGGAAAATCACAATGTAAGTGAAGGAACCTATTAGAAAAGCCCTTAACTGATTCATCAGGCTCCATTTTAAGTTTATTGATTCTTTTATAAACATCTCGGTAATCATACCTATCAAAAGCATGATGAAGCTCCTTGAGAAATTGATGAAAAGAATGAATAGAGGAAGATGGCGAGTGTAACATCCCTAGTGAAAATTCCATGTAAAATATAAAAATAACATGGATGATGGGACATGTATTCCAATATGAATGGTGGGCAAGACATCCTAGGGGTGTTCATTTGGTTGTTTATGGCTAAGGAAATGGCTAAGGCATTAAAGAGGGAAAAAGGCATTTTTGGCACATGTATTTACGAAAATAATGGAAATTAGGAGAAAAGGAAGGTGAAAGGTCACAAGTTGCATGTGAGGAGGAAATTGAAGGAAAATAATGGAAAATGAAGAAAATAGAGGCCTCATTCATAAAAAGGCTTGTGAGGATCAGTTGGCAAGCTTCTTCCTTTCAGTGTGAACCTTTGTCACTTTAGCTTTGGAACTCTCTCATTATTCTCTCTTTCTCTCATAATCTTGGACACTTAGAGCTTTCTTGGAGCACTTTGGCATTCGAGCAAGAAAGGCAAAGAAGGCAAGAGGAAGCAAAGATCAATAAGGGAAAGGCAGGATCAAGTAACTACAAAATGCTTCATTGCAGGTATCAACTTGCATGTGTATTTACCTTGCTAGATTTGGCATGCATCGGATTGCATGTGTTTTTTTTCTACCATGGCATGGGTGTTTCTAGGTGTGACTGTATTTTTAGCCTAACCTTGCCATTTCCTGATAGCTTTGATGAGATGGGCTCTCTCATGTTGTTTGTGGGGGATGACCGGATTGGATTCAAAGTTGAGTGGGGTAGATCTCTGAATTGACAAACACATGGTGGTAGTGGTCCCTAAACTAGACTAAGGATGCACGAAGCCACTGGCCTAGTAACCCCTGAACCGAACTGTGGCTTGCAGTAAAGTCATATTGTGTGCCTCGGTGGGCCTAGGAATCCTTGCCAGTGAATGGCAGGATATACAGTAAAGCCAAGAGGTGGATTTTCTCTCTGTTGAGCCTAGTGCTTCCGAGATGGAATGCATGGTAAATCCTGGAGAGTATGTCTCAATGTAGGTCCTAGTGATCCCTGGATCAAACTGCGATGCACGGTAAATCCTAAGAGACTAGGAAGCACTCAAATTCCTCACGGTGTAGGCAGAGAACTCTGGTGGCATCCACATTCATTGGTTTTTTTTATTTGTTCTATGATTCACACATTCATGCTTGTAATATGGCATGAGGATGATTGGATGAAGCGAGACTTGGCTCAGCCAATCTATGGTCGGGTGGAACGTGGTAGAAGCATCACCAGTTGGTTCATTGCATTTATTAATGAAAAATTCATTCCCTTGATTTTCATGTGCAAATGTACTAATGTATATATGGATTTTGATGGATGATATGTTTATTGTATTTATATTCCTATTATGTTTTTTATATGCAGATTTACATCGGAGGGTGTTACAACAAGGTATAAAACCATTGATTAACACAACCTTCAAGAGTGAGGATGAAAAGAATACAGACAACATCTTCATCATCATCTTCTTCTCTATAGGTGTCTCTTTATGCTTTATCCTTGCAATACATTGTGCGCATTACCTTGTAATGCTAGGAATGCACTCCTGCCAATGAAAATCATTCATGAAAAAGAGAAATTAGTGTTAAAAACATCTATTCTATCACTACCCAACCCCTAGAATGATCAAAACATGATAAGCCTTTGAGAGGGTTGAAAGAAGGAGGCTTGATTAAGAGGGTGCAGTCAAACTCATCAATGGCTTAAGAAGGCTTCTACTGCTCATTTTTACTGTGCCATGCACTATGAAGAGGAGCTCTCCTTGGTCTAACATAGTGGAGAAGTTGAAGGGACAAGGTGGGAAGGATTTTTTGCTTAAGGATGTGTCATGCACCAAGAAATAAACAGAGGAAGGCTTGAAAACCGCAGTTTGACTAGTCAAGCATTGAGAGGAGGCCTCCTTTAGCCTTCCCTATTGCGTCATGCACTAAAGAAGAAGGTTATTGATCCAGATTTATGAAGGAACGAAATGAAATACATATATAAATAGAAACACAACGATAGAATGAAAAAAGAGCTACAATTCATTAATAACAGAGTACTAAAACTTGTTACATCCAGAATGGAAATAAACTAGCTCAGGCAACCTTGGAGAAGAGACGTGGCGGCTACATGCCTTCTGAAATGTGTTACAATGAGGCTCAAAGGCTTATTTATTATTGAGAAACAATGGAGAACCCCAAGCATCCAAAGGCCTAACCCTAGGAGATGAAGCACCAAAATTTTATGGGCCACATTGTGGTAAATAGGTGCATCAACTTCTGAGGGTCATAACTTTGGCATATGATCTTCGTTTGACCCATATGATACCTCACTAGAAATATCTATTTGAGGAATACAACCTTTGATTGCAAACCCTTGCTACAAGCTAAGCTATGCGTTTTCCAATTTTCCAAATAAAAAACATCATTTAGAGCCTCAAAACTGCTTCGGAAGTTCAGGACCCAAAAAATTGCCCAAAATAGTAAATTGTGCTACAATTAAGGAAATTGAAAAAAATAATAGTGGGAGTCCAATTGGAATAGGCGGGTGGCCAGAAATATCCACCTAGACCAGTCCTTCCCCCTTAGGAAGCAATGGCCTCCATTGCATTGAGTGCCTTCACTACGTTGAGTGTCAATGGATCTTAGCCTGAGTGGTTTGGTGAACAACTTGTTTCTCTAATTGCATGGGTTAAAGTCGCTAGATACATGTGTTAACTAGCCCATTTTGGTGTTTATGAAATAGTTGTATAGGGTGTAATAGAGGTAATCAATCTTATCAAAGTTATTTGTTCTCTAGAAATTCTCATTTTGGTTTAAAAAAAGGTTGATTTTCCAAAATTCATCCGCTAGAAATTGGTTTGCTTGCAACAATTTTTTTTTCCATGAACATAAACTCCTCCTTCAATATGTAGCTTCAAATGCTCTCTCATTATTCTCTAAATTATAGTCTCAGAAATCCCATATTAAGTTTTATTCTCAAATGATAGATGAAATGGAAAAGGCGAGGGCAAAGAAATATTTTCCCTAAGTTCCTTTCTTTCGAGCCTTCTCTGTCACAACTCATGTTCATAAGGGACCTTGGTAGGTGTGTTTCCACCCAACACTTCATATTCATTGTTTTGATAATGCTTCAAAGAATAATTCAAGGGTGATGGTGAGGGTTTATCTCTTTCCCTAGAAGAAATGTAAGAGTGCCTGAGTTTGTTAACTACAAACCCATCACAATTGTACACCAAATAAAAAAATCTTTATCCTAAATTATATATTCAATTAAATTTAAATTTTAAAATATTTTTTATATTATTAATTTATTTATGTAGTCTTTTAAATTAAGAACACGTGGAAATGCTTTTTAAATACATCTTCAAGCATCCCAAATAATTTTTAAACTTTTCAATGTCCTCTGAACCTAAATCCTTTCAACCAAACCCTATCATAGCTTGCTATGAAATTAAATATAGGAATTTATTGCTATTTTCTATATAGGAATTTAGTGGTATTTTTTTATGTAAAAATATTAGGTACTTTCTATGTAATAATATTAGGGGTAAGTTTATCAATTTTAATTGTCAAAAAAAATTACAATTCATTTTATATGTAATTTAGTTATCTAGATATATTTTTTTAATTAATTAAAATAGTTTAAAAATATATAATCAAGGTTAGAGATAATTTTCAATTTTTCAATTGGTTTATAAATAAGTCATTTTTATATGTGATTTAATTATATATGGTATTTTTTTTTTATTAATTTAATAACAAAAATGTCGTTCGGATTAATCACATAATTAAGATATTTAAGTTTGGAACCATTTAATGTAGTTCATCCTCAAGACAAACGTATGAAGGTTTTTAGGCTCTCTTTTTTAGAATGAATATAAGACAAATGATTTTGTTAATAATAATAATAATATTTTGTTAATGATCTTATGTTGTTTAAATATATTTTTGAATGTTTAAATAAATTTAGCCCCTTGAAGCATTCAAATCATGTAAATTAAAAAAAATTAATTTTAATTTTAAATTTTTTTTCACTTCTGGTTCACGGATATTTTGGTTAGTGGGTAGCCGCTACATCTCAGGTTGTTCAACACTGAGTGGACCCCACTCGAAGGGGATCAACACCCCTCGACCTATTTACTAACCTGACCCCAAGAGCTTTTGGGAATTGACCCTTTACTAACCTGACCCCAAGAGCTTTTGGGAATTGGCCCTGTGACCTCCCGATTGGCAAGGCACTGATTTGACCAATTGAACTAACTCTTGGGGTTAATAATAAATTAATTAAATATTAAAAACAAAAAAAAAAGAGCTTTTGGGAATTGACGTTGTGATCTCCCGATTGGCAAGGCACTGATTTGACCAATTGAACTAACTCTTGGGGTTAATAATAAATTAATTAAATATTAAAAAAAAAAAAAAAATTAAAATATTATTCGCAAATCTAAATTATATTTTAAAAAATTAAATAAAATAAACTTGCAAATTATTTTATATTAAAGAGTAAATTTAAGATTCAAAATTCCATTGATCAAACTCCACACATATATTAATAAAAGATATAAATTAACACTTAAAAGAAAACCATCATACTAATAGTTTAAGAAAACTTAATTAATAAATATTTACATTACTTACAACGTGAAGGGAAAGAGAGAGCCACATAATTAAAACCTCAGTGGGTAGTCGCTATGTCCAGGGTTGTTCAACACCGAGTGGACCCCACATGAAGGGGATCAACGCCCCTTGACCTATTTACTAACCTGACCCCAAGAGCTTTTGGTAATTGGCCCTCCGACCCCCCAATTGGGAAGGCACTGATTTCACCAATTGAACTAACTCTTGGGGCTAATAATAAATTAATTAAATATTAAAAACAAAAAACAAAAATTAAAATATATTCACAAATAGAAAATTATATTTAAAAAATAAAATAAAATTAACTTGCAAAATTATTTTGGTTAAAGAGTAAATTTAAGATTCAAAATTCCATTGATCAAACTCCACACATATATTAATAAAAAATAAAAATTAACCCTTTGAAATAAAAACATCATACTAATAGTTTAAGAAAACTTAACTAATAAATATTTACGCCGTAAGGCGTTACTCTTTGAAAACAATTCTCGTCTGCCACCGCGTACAGCTCTGCAACGTATGATTGAATTTTAGACGATTAGAGATTAGAGATTTGTGTGCCGTCAGATTAGCAGTTAGAAAAAACAGTTAATAGGCTTTAGCAGTTAGCAAAAAAAGATTGAAGGTTAGACGATTAGAGATTTGATGCCCTTAGATTAGTAGTTAGGAAAAATTGTTAATGAACTTTAACAGTTAGGTTAGAAAAACAGTTAATGGGCTTTAACGGTTACGAAAAAACTAAACTAGTTACGCCGTAAGGCGTTACTTTTTGAAAATAATTCCCCTACAGCTCTGCAACGTAGGATTGAATGTTAAACGATTAGAGATTTGTGTGCCGTCAGATTAGCAGTTAGAAAAAAAAAGTGAATAAGCTTTAACAGTTAGGAAAAAAAGATTGAATGTTAGACGATTAGAGATTTGATGCTGTTAGATTAGCCGTTAGGAAAAACTGTTAATGAACTTTAACAGTTAGGTTAGAAAAACAGTTAATGGGCTTTAACAGTTAAGAAAAAAACTAAACTAGATACAGTCAATTCTACAAACCCTTGAAACAGACTTTCCTCCATGCGCGGCGGAAACGAGACTTTAATACATATTTAACATTTTGGTCGTTCTTACAGTATTGTATTAAACAGATTAGAGATTTGCTTCTGTATTTGAATTTTTCGTGGTTTTTTTTAATGTCTGTGTTGCATTTGAGGCTTGACATTTTGCTGGGTATTTTGAATAGATGGAGATGCCATTGATTTTTGTGGTGTTTTGGACATGAAGAACATTGCTAAATCCACAATGTTATTTTTGTATTGCTATCCCGATAGACGCATCTTTATTATTTTTTTTATTAGTCTTAGAATCAATATTGCAAAAATGTATTTTATCAAATTGAGTTCGTAAAAATGTTTTTAGATTATTTCGAATGGAATTGAAATGATCATCTTTCATTGCATTTGCTTCCTTCAGTGGTCGTCTTCCTGGATTGCAAAGTGTTCCATTGCTCTCATTAAGAAGACTACGTTCCTTTGTGAGGCACCTCAAGGCTTTCTGAGAAGGTAGCGACTAGGATATATATCTGTTTCAAGGAGATAAATAATGAATTATGTATTAATGGGTTAATGTGAGGGGTTGGATGATGTGAAAGACAAATAAAAGGTTATAAATTAAGTAGTTATCCTGTGTATATTATTGATTGAAATGCATTGTGCCATAACCAAAGCAAAGTTATGATCAAGCAATTTAGCGCAAATATCATTTTTGAAATGAAGAAAAACTCCCTTCCATATAAAAAATAATAACGAGAAATTGGTCGATTCACTGCACTTGTTTTATAATTTTATAATACTTTATCTGAGTTTCTTCTTTCATTTTAATATTTTTTATTTATCTTTAATTGAGATTTGGTTAGTGCACTGTGATATTAAGTTTCCATGAAAATAATGACCCAACAATGGTTGCAGCAATAAATTGTTCCAATAAAATAAAAATGGTAACTCACACATGATTCAATATGTCATTTGATGATTTACGTGGCAATGGCAATGATTTTACTATTGTTTTCTTCCTATTCATCGTGTAGTTGAAGGAGTTGGAAGTGAAATTCTAGTTATATGTAGAGAAAATCCAGAGGAGTTGCCTTGAAAGTTATGGAATTTCTAGTTGTCCTAGACTTTTTTGATGGTGCTGAATCTATTTCCGCCATCAAAAATACTATTTAAACACTGCATCTACAAGATTTTTTGAATTTTTTTTATCCGAATTCTGACTATTTTAACTCTCGTAGCAATTCCTCCACTAATTAGAATACTCCATTTTTCATGCTCACTGCCCAAATTCTATCGCCAAGAATGTTTTGAATACAGACAACATGCCTGCCAATTTAACTAAGATTATCATATTAGGTAACAGTCTTAGCAGAGCAGATCTATTTTTTTCCGTAAGAAAATTTCAATATAGTATGCCCAAATTCAATCATTTTAACCTAGTTCTACCCAAGTTTTTTAAGTCAAATTTTGATTTTTGTAGTTTAAATTAAGTTTTTATTACTTATCTCATTCAACACGGTGGAAAATATCTAAAACACTGACGTTATAAAAAATTCACAACTCAAATGATTCCAACCAATCTTTATTTTATTCTGAACAATTAAAAAGGAAAATAAACCAGAAAAACCTCTGAAATATCTAATAAATAAACTGTCTTTTAACATTCACTGCAAAACCAAATTATACCTATACCTTTAACTCATCTTTGACTCTAGTATACATGGCAGCTTTCCAACTAAGCTTGACCTCTAAAACATCTAATAAATAAATTGTCTTTTAACATTCACTGCAAAACCAGATTATACCTATACCTTTAACTGATCTTTGACGGTAGTATACATGATGCAGCTTTCGAACTAAGCTTGATCAACTTCATTTACTCGTTAACAGCATCCAAGGAGCAGAAAATTAATAACAATGGAGTCGTACGAGCTTTGTCTTCTTAATTTTTCAAGTCTGACCACTGTCGATCTGATGGCAAAGAGCATCTGGGACACAGGTTGCACTAGGGCATCCCAGTCTTTCTAAGGTAGTGGCTTCATTATTGTGGCTAATACAGGTAAAGAAGGATGGGGCACAGTACAAACATCTTTTGCAAACAAATTCCTCCACACTAAAGAGCGTAGTGGAGGGCCAGACTCCTCCCTTATCACTGCCTATGCCCATTGAAGCCATGACCTGTGTAGGCTTCAAGTGAGTCAAATTTTCCGTGTACTGTTGGACTATGCAACTTCTCATTTTTTGCAAGGAAGAGGCATTCCTGTATGTTTGATTGCGACTGCTATTTAGTAAATCCGCTGCCACATTTGAGAGTTGTCCCTGTATTCTGTTGCACGTAAGCTTCATGGAAGCGCATCGGTCTTGTTGATCGCAAAACGTGAGGTAGTAATGGTGTTTTTCCAACAGGTTTTTGGCGACGTGCCCAACAGACAGTAATACAGATCTTGTTCATCCGCTTCCTTGGAGTAATACACAGTAAAGGGCCTACTACTATTGCTCGAGAACATAAACAGTTCCAGTGGTAAGAGTTATTCGATCAGACTTGTGTATTTAAAACTGTTAAACGCATTACGAAATGCAATGAAAAACCAACTAATTTATATTTCATGAGTGAATTAACAAAATATTTTTTATCACCTTTAAACAGTTATAAAATTATTAATAATTATTTTAATAAAAATATATATATTTTTATAATTATTATTTTTATCATCTTTACAAATTTAGATAATTTTGGAAAATATTTTTAGTAAAATTTATTACTTCTGTATAAAATACATGCTTATCATTAAAATAAAATAGAAAAACGATTTCAAAAATTTTTATGAAATTAGCACTTTAACTTTTTTTTATTAAAAAAAAAGAGATTTAATATTAATATATTAAAACACTTCTCCTAGGTCGCATTTATAAAAGAATCATAGTCTGGTAAAGAGAAACATAGTTCAATTTAACCTAAAACTTCTATATCATTAAATATATTATTCCAATATAAACTCACTTCTTGCCATTTATGCAATAGTGGATTTGGCCTGCGACCTACAAAATAATGCAACGATAGTTTAAATACAACCCATCCAGGGTACTATCGTATTAGTTACATTAAATTAAATTGAGTTGAATAAATTGAAGTTTGTTGAAACAGAAGTCCTTAAAGTATTTGGTGAGCTCTTTTAAGAGGGAATGAAAGAACATAGGGTTTAGTCAAAACTTGGTTTAACTTTAACCTTTCAAGAAAACTTAATCAAATGAACTAAATTTGGTTACAAGTTCATGTTAGTTTCCACCTATGGATGTGGCCAATGTAAGGTGCATATCAATGATATAGGATTTGGCATATATCAATGATATTGGATTTGTTCATGTATATTCACTTTAAATACAGCGATTGCCTTTAGCTAATGGAAAATGAAAATAATACCTGTCGTTAGAAGAAATTTTTAAAGGGAATTAAAGGGAAATTTGTTCTATGTAAATAAGTACTTGAAAGCATTGATTGTTTTATCTTTAACTACCGTCACCGTATCAAGTTAATCCTGTTAGAAGAAATCTTTAAAGGGCATTAAAGGGAAATTTGTTCAATGTAAATAAGTACTTAAAGCATTGAATGTTTCATCTTAAAGGGAATTAAAGGGAAATTTGTTCTATGTAAATAAGTACTTAAAGCATTGAATGTTTCATCTTTAACTACAGTTACCGTATCGAGTTGATTGAACATGATTTCATGCTGAAACCTGTGAGGAAAATAATATTATTCTATTCCTTACGGGAATTAAAGGGAAATTTGTTCTATGTAAATAAGTACTTAAAAGCATTGATTGTTTCATCTTTAACTACCGTCACCGTATCGAGTTAATCCCTGTCGTTAGAAGAAATCTTTAAAGGGAATTAAAGGAAAGTTTGTTCTATGTAAATAAGTACTTAAAGCATTGAATGTTTCATCTTTAACTACAGTCACCATATCAAGTTAATTGAACACGGTTTCATGCTGAGACCTATGAGGAGAATTAATATTATTCTATTCCTTACATACAAATCAAAAATTGAAGGTAGGTAGTGTTCCAATTTAACAAAAAAATATAATGTTGAAAAATAATACTGGGTGCAAACAAAAAGTATGGTGAAAACAAAAAGTGAAGATAGACATAGTTGAAGCTTGGTGCCAATTTGAAAAATCAAAACATTAGCGCTTGGTCGCAAGAGGTGATGCGATCAAGTCCCTCGCGAAAAGTAATAAAATGATGTTGTGGTTGTTGGCGAGGAAGAGGCCCACGATCAAGACAGGCTTTGTGTAGCGATGGCCTATCATTGTACCAAATTGTAACTGAAAATACTGGTTTTCAATCCAATGGCTAATCATCTAACACCAAGATCAAAATATGGAGATAAATAGTGATTAATTGAGTGACAAAGTGTGTGTAAGGATGGAAGATAATGAGCCAACATCATTGAAGGGTAGAAGAAATAGATAAATGAGAGGGTAATAATGGGAGGGAAATAAAGTAGGAGATATAATGCCATCATTGTCCATAGGATGAAGTCTTCGCATAGAGGCTCTTCCTTAGAGGTTTAAGCCTCTTTCTCACCAGATTGGTTTTCTCGAGAGGACTAGTTGAATATGTTGGTTGGGTATGAACGAATGCCCCTTGAAATTTTCTAAAAAAGTGAGAATGAATGATATGCAAGTGCTCTCCTCAATGACAGTGGTTACCCTCATGCATGAAAACAAATGTTATAAGACGTGTTTAGACAAAAGTAAAGTTAAAAAGAAGAAGAGAGAAAGACTCACAATGGTGTAGTTCAAAGGTTTCTTCGGATAATGACCCTCTCTTACTTGTGTATTCTCAACATGAAAGAAACAGAAGATTTAGTGATGTTGTCCTTTAGCTTCCTTAATATGGAATGTGATATGCAAATTTAGTGAATTTTTAAATAGCTTCATCCATTTGTCACTTAGAGTTCATGTAATTCATGTAGAGAAGTGACTTACCTCTTCCTCCACCAATGATTTTTCCTATATTTGTCACTTTTTGTTCTTAGTATGGAATTTAATTTTTATTCAGTCAAATCTGGATATGGAAAACTCCAAGATGGTATTGAATAATAGCCCATATGGCCCCTTTGGAAAATTGTTTGCAAATCTGGAAGTCTCCCGAAAATCAAAGTCTTCATATGGACAATGCTCAAGGCGAATACTCCAAGATGGTATTGAATAATAGCCCATATGGCCCCTTTGGAAAATTGTTTGCAAATCTAAAAGTCTCCCCAAAATCAAAGTCTTCATATGGACAATGCTCAAGGGGAATATTCTCACAACCGACAATCTCAGAAAAATGAGGCGTCCATGGTCCTTCAACCTTCCCTTTTTGAATTAAAGTTGAGGAAACCATTCATCATCTTTTCATTTCATGCAAATTCTAAAATAATTGTTAGCAAGCCTTGGTAAGTTCTATCCAAGTCCAATGAAATTCCACTCTTAGCATATATATGAATTCTTTGTCAATTGGAAACCAGTTATCCTTATTCTTTCAAAAACAAAATCATGCTTAAATGTTTCTCGACTAGCCTCCAAAATCTTTTATGTTGGCAACACTCCTTAGCAAATATATATTTAAAAATAAAAAGCCACCAAGGAACAAATATATAATTCAAAACAAAATGCCAGCAAGGAACAAATATATATTTCAAAACAAAAAGACTATATATTTCAAAACAAAAAGCCCGAAATGAGGAATGTCTTGGCCAGCCAAAGCTTGGAGTCTTTCCATGTAAACCATTTTCTCCAAAGGTAACAATAAAATATATATCAATCTATTACAAAATGAAGAGATACATTGGTTCAACTTCATCTTGGATAGATCACCCCACATTTTCTGTCTACCCATGAGAAATCTTATTAGTTCAGTTAATTGGAAGGTGTGTTTGAAAGGTCATACTTTCATGGATTGGCTAAAATATCTAAGGTTGACCTGCCTCTTCTTTTATGGTGCCTCTAAATCAAATCTCAGTCGATCTAGAGCTGGAGGTTTCATTATCAATCATCTGGGATCAAAATCTGTGTCATTCGATTTGGGGTTATGTATTGAATCTAACAATAGGGATGGGCCATGTGGCTTCCTTCTGGGTGTTCAGATCCTTTGTGAGCACAATTTCAAGAATCTAATAATGATTGGAGATTCAATTATCCTCATTCATCAGATGGTCAAAAGTACGATTCCCAAAAACACTGACCTTGGGAAAATAGTCCCCTGAATTCAACATCAAATGAGGATTTTAGGAGAGGTCTCCTATTATCACGTCTTTAGAGAAAATAATGGCAGGGTCGACAAATTGGCAAGCAATGCATGTTGGAGACCTCGAGGAGAGGCCAAGATCAATGAATATTTTTATCAAGTCTATTCCCTGATTTCTTACTTGATCACATGCAAGAAAGGACTCCAGTCATAATCATTTACAAAAATTGTCCTTCCCACTTTGGCGACAGACCCTTCAAAAATTCTTAACATATCCCTTATCAGTAAAATCTCCAATTTCCAGGCGAATAGGAGTACCTTCTTGAGAAATTATCCTTCGCAATTTACTTAGATCATAATTTTTCACTTGACTATTGATAGAGTTCTCGTGACTATGTCCTACTCTCTACCTTCCATAAACTCTCCACATTTCTGCCCATTGAGCCCCATTCTCTCCTCGAGTGCGCAACCTCCCTCTCAGTCTCTTTCCTTATATTCTTATTTGTTCTCTTTTCCCTGTGGTGCTTCTTGTCTCTATTGTGGTTCCGTTTTCAGTGGCATCATTGTGCTCTTCCTTCTCACTTTGCAACCCCATTACACTTAGCACCATCAAAATCTCCAGAAACCTCAGTTCACCCCTCTTCCCTCTCTTTCATTCACCTAATGGCTTTGATTCATGGTTTGTCCCCATTGTAGCTACCTCAAGGAAGAAAGTTAACAGGTCAAAACTATGCATAACTAGTGGAAGGAGCGTTGCTCCTTAGATTTTGGGTTCTTATATCATTAATTCACCACCCTAAAAAATTATCTTGACAAGATTTTCCAATGTTGGTCCCATATAGAACAAGCCCTACACTCTCTGTGAGACATGGTCAAAAATAAATTTGTTGAGAAAGAGGGAAAATCCATCAATCAAGAGTAGAAGGAGTAGACAAACCAAACTCCACCCCCGACCCCATTTTTTTTCTCTCTAGTGTTTTGTTTCTCATTATAGTGAACAATGAATAGTAAATGTATTCTTCCATTGCAACAATATGTTAGAATCTACAAGTTAAATGCAGTAGGTAAAACAAGTGTTTTTTAGTTTCTAGGAGTTTTTAAAAGCATTTCCCCAAGGTGTTTTTTAGTTTCTAGGAGTTTTTAAAAGCATTGCCCCAAGGTGTTAGCTTCTGTTTTTTTTTTCAAATGAATATATCATAACTGACCCTTTAAAAAAAAAAAAAAAAAGACGATATTATTTTTAAAGTAACTTATTTTGTTTATATTGAGTTATATGCCGTTCCTTTAATTTGTAAATGACGAATATATTTCAAAGCGTTGGGTCTATTTGTGATTTCTGTAATGGAATATAAGTGATCCAACAATCAACCCCAATACTCAACCTCGACTAGGGTATTTTTTTTGTTATCTTACAAAAAAATCTACTTTTTTGTTTTTAGGAATAGTGGTCTCTAACCATGTCAATGGAATTTGAGATATTGAAAGTCATTCGAAAAAAATTATGAGTGCTTTAAATTAGGATAATTGATTTTGGCTTTTACAATTAAACTCTTTCATATGTTATAACTTGTGTTATAACAAATTGAATTTGCTAATTCTGTCTTTTCTCTCAATTAAAGATTGAAAATGAAATCCTGCAAAACACTCATATTCCAAGTGTAGGATGACATGATGCAAATTACAATATTGTTGGCCCATATCCATTCTAGTTTCAATTTACTCATCTTTTGTATTTTTCCCTTTTGTTTTGTGTTTGACTTATACAACGGAGAAACAAAGTTATTAATCTTTTGCATGCTTTTACAATGTTTGAAATTGTTGAATTGGTTTTGAGTATGAATCACATCCATGATTTGTGCTCCAGATGTTGCAGGAAAAGTAACAATTTAATGCTACTCTTTGCACATGCTACTCTTTCCCAGACCACTGCCTTACTATTTCCCAGGAAGAGTAACAGTTTAATGCTACTCTTGATTTTTGCTCTAGATGTTGCAGGAAGAGTAACAGTTTAATGCTACTCTTTCCCACACCACTGCCTTGCTCTTTCCTAGGAAGTGTAACAATTTAATGCTACTCTTCCCACACCACTGCCTCAGCTTAATGATACTCTGTCCCACACCACTGCCTTACTCTTTCCGAGGAAGAGTAACATTTTAATGTTACTCCTTCCCACACCACTGCCTTACAGCGTTTCCATTGCAACTTTTGGTGCAATTGCTAGTTACATTACTTACAACATGAAGGGAAAGAGAGAGCCACATAATTAAGACACTCAGTGGGTAGCCGCTATGTCCAGGATTATTCAACACTGAGTGGACCCCACCCGAAGGGGATCAACACCCCTCGACCTATTTACTGACCTGGCCCCAAGAGCTTTTGCGAATTGACCCTGTAACCTCCCAATTAGCGAAGCACTAATTTGACCAATTGAAGTAACTCATAGGGCTAACAATAAAGTAATTAAATATTAAAAACAAAAAACAAAAATTAAAATATATTCACAGATCTAAATTATATTTTAAAAAATAAATAAAATTAACTTTCAAACTATTTTTATAAAAAGTAAATTTAAGATTCAAAATTCCATGGGTCCAACCCACATATATTAATAAAAAATAAAAAATAACACTTTAAAAAACATCATACATCATACTCATAGTTTAAAAAAACTTAACTAATAAATATTTACATTACTTACAACGTGAAGGGCAAGAGAGAGCCACATAATTAAGACATTGTGCCAAAATTTAGAATAAAAATATCCATTTATGTGTATATCCCTATCGAAATTATTTCAAAACTAAATTCACCTACATAGAACATTTAAAATTAGAGATGATTGATGTTTGCATTGGGTGTACATGGAACTCTGGCCTTTCAAAATGTTTCAAAAAACTAAATTCACTTGCATAGAACAATTAAAATTAGAGATGATTGATGTTTGCATTGGGTGTACATGGAACTCGGGCCATTCAAAATGTTTCAAAGTTAAGTTCGTCCGGATAATCTTTTGAATCAGAAATGTTAATGCCTCCACGGTGTATGCATAAGGATCATTATCAAAGACGGTTAGTGGCAATAGAATTTTTTTCAGTACAGAAGAAGCAATGCATAGTTATATATAGAATCCATTTTCCAAGATTATCACCATATTCGTGTTATTGGATTTGAACTTTGGGTGGGAAGTTATTATTGAACTTTCCCAACTACCCAGACTATACATCATTAACATTATAGGCAATGAAATTACACAAACATAGAGTTGTTTTTCCAAAATTATATAAATAAATAAATAAAAAGAAGATAGATTCATAATTTTGATTATGTACATAACAATGGTAATGAGAGACAGAAATCTAAACTCCATGTCCATGGATTTCTTTAAAACGTTGTTTACGTTTCAAAAATACTTAACATTAAATTTGTTTTTCTAATGTGACCTTGAAACTTGATGAGAAGAATTTGCATCTCAGATTTCTTCCGTCTTTTCATATACTCGCCTCGCGGCCCATTTTCTCAAAGTTAATACAAAGGGCATCGATTTAACATTGAGGGTTTTACTTTAGCGCTTCAATTTTTATATAATTTTTATTTTTGTTTTTACTCGTTTTAAATTAATTAATACTTACAAAATAATTAAGAATCAAATTATATTTAAAATCTTAAATTTTTGGGAATTTTACTGTTAATATGTAAGTACTAAAATATTTGGACGTATAATTTTCTAAAATTCAAATATATATGATCTTATTTAGCTTTATAAAATATTGGACAATTCATGTAAATATTGGAAATACTAAATATGACTATAATTTTCTAAAAAATTTTCAGATAATGATCTTATTTAGTCTTTATAAAAATTTGACCAATTTCAGGAAATAATTATATTCTGTGAAAATAATTTTTATTTTTATAAAATTGGTGAATCAATTTATAGAAAATAAGATAAAAATTCTTAGGAAAAATATGGAAATTAATTAATTGTTCATAGAATTAAGGATATATATTTCTCATAATTAAAATTTTATAACATCTATAATAACAATTTTTAAGAAATTTTAATTTTTAAATGCAATATTATAAGTAAAATATTTTTATATAAAACTAATAAATATTTTTATAATCAATTAATTTTATACCTATAATTTTTTTAAGTATATTAATTAAATTTGTCAATTAATTGGTTTGAGATATTAGAAGAAATTATTATTATCTTCCTAGTTCAATTCCCACAAATACAAAATAGCTTATAACCTATTATTAACCATCCCCATAATTAATCTCTTAATTTTTCCAAATTTATCCTTAAACATTGAATCAAGTATACAATGTCATGCCTGACACTGCCTAAATTGGTGTTTGATGGAAAGACACGGGAGGAGAGAACAAAATTATACACAAAAGGAGAGTTGCCGCTCAATTACTCTACTAACCACAAACTTGATTTACATACACATCCATCGATCTTCTTTCTTTCTTTTGGCGCTCCCTCAGTGTTGATACTAATTTGATGGTCAGGGGCATAGATAAACATACAAACACAAAATGTTGCTATACAAACAATCTTCTATTCAATAAACTTTCTCACATTACATCTACCAAGTTTCAGCTCGTCTCTCTTGTTGCCTCTTGGATTTCACACATTACAATGACCCAACCAGTGTATATAAGCACCACACTTACTAAATATGGAAGCAGAAAAACTCTAATTAGGCTTGACTTCTCTCTAGCTAAGTGCTCCATGCGAAATCACACTTGACTTCTAAAATTGGACTCTACTTAATTCAACTCATGTCTTCATGCATTGCATACACATGAGAGTAATTACTATTTCCAACAATATTTGATGTAGTGTCTTTAAATTTTTTCGACGATTCCTTGCTGGAGATGACCTACTCAGTGCAATCTTTGTATTTTACTAAAGGTTAGCCACACTAGATCAATAGCCATTGAAATCAAATTGATTATCCAAACCTAGAAGTAAAATCTATTTGGATTGTGAACAATTGCAATTAGACATGAACGCTTTCTCTACTTGCTCCCCCCCCATAAAAGAAGACATGAGCGTCGTACTGGGAGGAGTGGTGAAGTAAAAATGTATCACATTCGACCTTTACAAACCCTTCTCACAAGTATTCAAGCCACTGCTTGTAGACATCCATCTCGTAAATGAACTAAACATTGCTCAAGAGATTTCTCTTTTACAATCTCTTGTTTCTCTCTTTCGATTCAAGTGAAATATACCTGTTTTTTTCTACAATATACTTTACATCAAATGTGGACTAAAGACATCTCGAATTTGGGTGTATTGATCAAGATCGCAGGTAATTAACATTCTCCTGCCAAATCATTATAGGGAATTAATGGTGGGAGGATGGTGGTTTAGCCCACTTTCCATCTTCACCCGCCACCTTCCCTTCCCATAGTGGGGTGTCTAGAGGCTAGCACACCTACATTCAATGTTGGATTGGAATATGATTCAATGGTTAATTTCATAGGAGGAACTTCAATCTGCCCGTTGTAGTGCTGAGAAAGCTATGAGGTTGAGCAACAACAAAGAAGGAAACGCTCACTTTATTGTAATGGTTCATGAAAGGGGTCGGCCCAAGCGAGGAGGTAGAGGAAGAAGTCGTCTCCCATAGACATCTTGGCATGGTCAAGGTGTGGATATATTTAAGGAGGACCTCTAGCATTTTATCAAACAAATGGTTTCTGAGATTGAAGCAAAAAAAATTGGAAATATAGGAGATGGTCAATGGGCACTGCATATTGTAACACCATCCTCTCACATTTACCCAAGCTAACCAGCCTGCTGGGGTAAACATGTGATGAAGAGTTATTATGATATGATTCAACTCCCCAAGTATAGTTAAGGAAGTGGAATCAAAAAATGAAAAACAACTTGATCTTCCTAAATAGTTACAGGACCCCTAGAGGCCAACCAACCACTCTAGGTGCCCAACCTCTGAGTTAAATTTCTTTTAAACCGAACTAAACCCTCAATCGCTCCCATGAAAAGCCCTCCATGTGACTAAAACCCTCAAGTCACTCCCACAGGCATGCTTTCTAGTGACTGCAGTCTTTTCCTACGAGTTTTGGGCTAATGTCATTGAAATATGAGCCATTTTTTCAAGGCAAGGATTCATACCTCCGCCCATAACTTCATGAAACACTTAGAAGTGATAAATAACAAGGAAATAAGGTCTCTAATGAAAAAATTAAACAAGGACCTATCATGACCCATCCAAACCATGACAGGCATTTCGTCAAACACATCATGAACATGTAATGTAGAGGTCATAAAAACACATATGAGCATAGAGGCCTCATACTTTTTTGAGGTTCTTCAAGAAGGTATGATGCCCTCTCACAATAGCTGAATTATCATCTATTAGGTCATACATTCATTAACATTTCATTCACTAAATAAAACATGATGAGAGCCATAACCAAAGTATGTCATAAAACCATGCTTATAGCTAGCATATAACCAACATAATAACAATGATAGAAAAACTGTTAAAAACACGTGATAACAAGCACATTTACTCATGAAATACCATAGGAAAATAATTTTTATTAACATACGAAAAAGGCAACAAAATTAGAGACACCCGACCATACATTGGCCTTAAACCAATCTTTCTTTCTGCTAATCACCCCCGTGCCATATTCCAAGCATGAATGTGGGACTCACAAAAAAACTAACCAGGGCTTCTCAAGCTTTACTGTGTATCCTGCCATTACTGTTTAAGGGATTCCTAGGCCCAAAAACCTCATATATACCACCATATTTTACTATGTATCCCGCCAATACCAGTCAAGGGATTCCTAGGCCCAAATAAAGAACATACACTACAAGATTTACCTCAATCATGCCTTATACCAGTCAAGGGATCACTAGGCCATAAACAATCATGGATTCCTCCAGATCTATCCACATAAACCATGAGGAATTTTCCCATCTACACCCTCAAGATTTACCATGTATCCCACCATTTTCTGGTCAAGGGATTCTTAGGCCTTTAGGAATTTTCCTAAGACCACCCCACTCAATTTTGAAACCATCTAGAAATCCATATCAACCAAGTAAAAGAATCCCATCACATAATGGGTATCCGAAAATGGCAAGGCAAGGTTGAAAACCACAGTCACACCTAGAAAAACCGATGCCAATGACAACAAGAGAACCAAATACACACATTCATATACCATTCATGCCAAAACTAGCAAGGAAGACACACATAAACTCAATACTTGCAAGTAATCCCATTGCAGCTGCTTGATCCAAATTTTCCTTGCTTGAATTTAGTTCCCTTTCCTTTATTTTCCTTCCTTTGCCTTCCTCTTCCAATGCTACAGTGCTCCAAGAATTCTCTAAGTGTATGAGAGTGTGTGAGAGAGAATAGAGAGAGAGCTCCAAGTTAAAATTGACAAAAGGTTGTGAACTAATCCTCAGAAGCCTTTTTATTAATGAGTCCTTTATTTCCTTCAATTTCCATTATTTTCCTTCATTTTCCTCCTCACATGCAATCTGTGACCTTTCAACTTCTTTTTCTCCTAATTTCCATAATTTTCATAAATAAAATTTCAATAAATGCCTCTTGCATTTTCAAAGCCTTTGTTATTTCCTTTTCCAATTTCCCCTTAGCCATAATAAACCAAATGAACACCCACTAAATGTTTTGCCAAACATTCAACTTAGAATATGTGTCCCATGACATTGGTCTTATTTTTCCTTTGTTAACTTTATTACATGAAATTTTAACCCAAGATTGTCACAAACCCCTCCCCCTTAGGGGAACACCGTCCTCGATGTTCTATGACATCTACAACCAGCAAGACTGCTAAAAAGAAAAGCATACTACCCATGGAGCTTGATAACTTAGCTCGATGTAGTATTTACAATGATCAACCTATTGAAAATCAAACCAACATGACAAACATAACAACCATATCGCTTATTGGAGTTTTATAACACAACTCATTGTGATATTTACATACATATACATATATACATATACCAAAACTTCTTTTCCTCAACTGGAAAATAATTAAGGATACATATCCCGCATCTGATCATCCATCTCCCATGTAAAGTCATTGGGCCCAAAGTGCTTCCACTGCACTTTAACCTACTTGATTTCTTGATTCCAAAGCATGAGAATCTTCTCTGTAAAGTGCACTAAGGTTCTAGCTAGAATTCTCCATATGGCTCCAAATGCAATACATACCAATCAATAACACGACCAACATCCTTTACATATATTTTAAACAATGAAACATCGAAAAAATCATGGACTTTCATTGTCAGATGTAGTGCAAGTTTGTAGGCCACCGGTCCAATCCTCTCAAGGATCTCGAAAGGCTCGCAATAATGAGGTGTAAACTTCACACATGGCCCAGTCCTCAAGGATATCTTCTTGGGGTTGATGCACAAGTACATATTAACCCCAAATTGAAAATCCTTGAATGCCTTGTGTTGATCTGCATAGCTCTTCTTCATGTCATGTGCTGCCTTTATATTCTTTTTGATTACCTATATTTCGTGTTCCATCTCTGCCAACATATCCAGTCTCATCAACACCCTATTGACTAAATCAATCCAACTGATAGGAGTATTACAACTCTACCCATAGATTGCCTCAAACAGACTTATCCTTAGGGACTATTGATAATACCCATTTTTGTAATAAAACTCAACCAGTGGAAGGTACTCTTCCCACTTTCCTTATTGATGCATAATATACATTCTCAGCATGTCCTCCAAAATATTGTTGACCCTCTCTGGTCGTTTATAGGTCTGCAAATGATAAGCTATTTTGAAGGCTAAATCTGTACGCGAACCCAAAAATAACTCCTTCCAACATGGAAGTAAACTTAGCATCCCTTTATGACACAATATTCTTTGGAACACCATGCAATCTCACTATATCTATGATGAAAACATGTGCTACATCACTAGCTGAATAAGTAGACTTCACTAGAACTAAGTGTGTTACCTTTGTCAACATGTCAACCACAACCATGATAAAATCATGATGTTTGGTCCTCGACAAACCTATATTGAAGTCCATGGAAATTACCTCCCATTTCCACTCTAGAATCGAAATCGGTTGTAGTAGACTATCTGGATGCTTGAACTCTACTTTTACCTATTGACAATTTGAACATATAGCCACAAACTTTGCCACTTCCTTCTTCAAATTCGACCAATAACAGAGCTTCTTCACTTCTTTCATTGTCTTTTGATATCCTGGGTGACTTGAATACAACTTAGCTTAAATTTTCTCAGGATAAGCTTCTTGAATTCACTGTTGCCCAACACATATATCATGTTCCTAAATCTGATCAAACCATCTGATGTAAGATGATAGTCCACATCCTAATCACTTGTACCCTACTGCTATAACATGTGCCTAATATCCCTATACCTCTCATCCTCTTATCCTTCCTGTAAGATTTGATCCTGTAAATTTGTCCTGTACAAACTCATAGCTACTATATGATATACCTGCACCCTTTTGCAAAGAGCATCTACGACCATGTTTTCTTTTCCCTTAATTTACTTGATTTCGAAGTCAAACTCACTGATCGTGTTCAACCATCTAGCTTGTCTAGCATTTAGATTCAGATGGTCAAACAAGTATCTCAATCCACTATGGTCATTCATCAGTAAAAACCTCCTACCAAAAAGGTAGTGTCTCCACATCTTCAATGCATGTATGATTGCTGCCAACTCAAGATCGTGTATAACATAGTTTTTCTCATGCTCATTCAATTTCCTTGATTCATAACATACCAGCTATCCCTCTTGCATCAAGATTCCACTGATTCCTCTCTTGCAAGCATCTTTACACACTACAAAATCTTTATCTGGATCTGCAATCTTTAGAACTGCAACATTTGTCAACAATTGTTTCAATTACTCACAACTTGTTGCACATTCTTCTATCCGTTAATTTTTTTTCCCTTTTATCTCCAATGATGTAATACAATAAGAAATTTGTGAGAAGTTCTTGATGAACCTCATATAGTAACTTGCCAACCCCATGAATGATCTTACCTCATCCACATTCCTAGGAGTTTCCCATTCCATAATAGCTTTGATCTTTCCGAAATCCATTATTATGCCTTCCTTCGAAAAAACATGCCCCAAGTAATGTACCCATATGTGAAAGAAGTTTCATTTACTAAGCTTAGAATACAATTGATGCTCTATTAGTAATCTTAGCACAGCTGCTAAATGTTCAACATGTTCTTCCTCATTCTCAGAATATATCAAGATATCATCAATGAATACTAACAAACTTGTCCAGATAAGGACGCAACACACTATTCATTAAGCACATAAAATTAGTTGGAGCATTAGTCAAACTGAAAGGAACTATGACATGCTCATAATGCCCAAACATGGTCTGGAAAGTGGTGTTGTAAATTTCCACTTCTTTAATGTGTACTTGATGGTATCCTGATCTCAAAGCAATCTTCAAGAAATCGTTTCTCCCTTCAGTTGGTCAAACAAGTCATCAATCCTTGTCAACGGATACCTATTCTTGATGGTTACCTTTTTCAACTACCTATAATCCATGCACAACCTACAAGTACCATTCTTCTTCTTCACAAACAATACCAGTGCACCCCACAATGATACACTTGGCCTAATGTATCCTTTGTCAAGTATTTCCATCAACTATAATTTCAATTTCGCTAACTTTGGTGTTCTCATCATGGGTGGTTCCCTTGGTACAAACTCAATAGAAAATTCCACTTACCAGTGAGGCAGTAACTCTAAAATCTCTACTAGGAACACATCCTAAAACTACTATAAGATTGGGTACCTCTTCAAAGCTTTTGTATCCTCAACATCCTTACTTTGATCACTAGAAATATGCACTGCAAACAATACACATCCTTTCATGTGACTGCGCTTCACCTTCATAGTTGTAACCAATCTAGCTGTTGTTGCATTCTTACCTTGCAAGATCCTTTGTTCCCCATTGTCATCTAAGGACTTAATAACCTTGTCATAAAAATCCACCTTAGTCCTATGAAGATATAATCAATCCATACCTAAAGCATATTGTACTAACCCAACATAAGTACATTTAGATGCATTGATGTAGGCATACTATTCAACTCAAATGCACAATCTCTTACCTAATGATGAACTCTTTTCTTTGTACCTATAACCAACTACACTAACCAAGATTCTATATGTAACTCTTTATTCAAACCATACTTATCCACTACGTCAAGATTAACATAACTATAATTAGATCTAGGATCAATCAAAATAGAAATAACTTGATCACAAAGCTTATCGTCCATCTCGATAATAGATTCATGATGGTCTACCTCCCTGTTATCCAATGTTGCATAGATTCGAGGAATTCTCTATCCAACATCCCCAACTTCATGTTCTTCATGTGCATTGTATATCTAAGGCCTATCACCCTGATACGAAAAACAATACTTCTTGCAATGCTCCTTACCACATATCCAAAACTGCAACTGTCCCTTTCATCACCTTTACTATGTTTCCCTCTAGGATATGACCCATGGACCTTTCCTACTACATTAAAATTCTTGTAAGGAACCACATTTTCTTTTTCACTTGCATCTTGAGGTCTTGTTTATTTTAGTGGCCACTTTCCTTTAGCTTTGTCTTTCCCTTTCCAACCTTGCTAACACTTTGTCTTACGCTTTGATTTCTCATAACAATGCTTCAACTTTATGATGGCTTACTTCAACGATCTAGGCTCATCAAACTCAATCTTGTCTTTGAATGCTACCAGCAACCCACTGATGAATCTCTGAATCTTCGCCTTCTCCTCCTTCAAACAAGGCACATACCTCCATAGCTCCAAAAATATACTAGTATACTCCTCATCTATCATAAATCCCATATTCAACTCATAGAACTACCTCCAAGTCAATTCTTCTTCCCAAATGCCTCTAACATTCTTCACGTCTTCCCACAAAATATCTTATTTACCTTTAAGTCTAAATGTAACTATTTTGGCTTTCGTGTTCTCTTGAATAGTCGTGCAATTTGAAGAACTTATTCATTCCAAGAAACCAACCTTTTTCTTCCCTCTTCTTTTTTATCCTTCCTTTTCCTTCCTTTACCAATGCTAGAGTCCTCCAAGAATGCTCTAAGTGTATGAGAGTGTGAGAGAGAATAGAGAGAAAGCTCCCAGTTAAAACTGACAAAATGTTGTGAACTGATCCTCGAGAACCTTTTTATTAATGAGGCCTATGTTTTCTTCAATTTCGATTATTTTCTTTCATTTTCCTCCTCACATGCAACCCTTGACCTTTCATCTTTATTTTATCCTAATTTCATTAATTTTAATAAATAAAATTCCAATTAACACCTCTTGCCTTTTAAAATCCTTTTCCATTGCCTTTACCAATTTCTCCTTAGTAATAATAAACCAAATCAATACCCACTAGGATGTTTTTCCCAAAATTTAGCTTGGAATATGCCACATGACCTTGATATTATTTTTCTTTTATTAACTTTATTTCATGATGTTTTAACTTGGGGTTGTTACACATAATCTGTTGGGAAGGCACCTAAGAGATTAAGAAGGTGTTATGAAGGTCCTAGAGCATTGTATAACTGACTTATAATTCCTCCTTGTGCAACTAATATTTTTCATGTGTGTCTTAGCTGGAGTGCTAGGAATCTAGTTTCCCCCTCCTCCCTTGTCTCTTATGACATCCAATTCTCCCAATAGCTTAGGCTCTCATTCTTTGAGTCCCCTGAACTCGATTCTTCATGGCACTCAACCTCCTAGTCAAGGTATGCCAGAGCTAACAAAATGGGTGAAGAGAAACTTAGAGAAATAGGAACAGTTGAATAATGAAGGAAAGGAGTGTGTCACTACTAGCCAGGAAGCTGTCGCTGACAAGACAAGGGAAGAGACTCCACAATAGGCTATTGTCATGAAACTGGCTTTGGAAGAATGATAGTTGAATGGGAAATATCTCCCTGACTACTGGAAGTTTAATCCAAAACACCTCTATTAGCTTCTAGCTACTCAAGAGAGCCCATAAGAACCAGGAAAGAAAACCGCCATATTCCTTTGGTATTTTTTCATTTTTTCTCTATTTTAGACGTTAAAATTTTCCTACAAGACATTCAGGGAGACCATCTGGTTTCCCATTCATGGGGGAAATGGTCCTCCCTTGGCATGACTCTTTGGGAGTTTCAATTTTGCCAAGATTTATTTTTTGAACATGTTTATAGTGAACAAGGTTTGCATAAGTACATACGTGCTTGTAAACATTGTAAATTTCCAATAACATAATATATTCTAACTTACAATATTCTAGCTTACAAAAATGAATATGGTCTAAAGACACACAATTTTTCTTTCTTCATTTTTATTAGTACCTATTTTATTCTTCAATATTTCCCAATGTTTATGACTTATAACTATTGCCAATTCCTTCTACTTATTATTATTGCTCAACATATCACTTTTCTTTCTCTTCCCATCTCTTACTCAATTTCATTCACAAATTAGATGATTAAAATCAACATAACCATATGTAGTTCATTTTCTATACAACGTATAACTACTCAGCCACTCTACCCATTTTTATTATTGGTTGGATGTAATATAAATGGACTTCTATGTTTCTTGAATCATATAAAATAGAATGAATATTGTGACAATACCTTTTTCTCCTATATCCATGAGGTAAGTGTTATTTTGTCTATTATTATTGGATGATGTTTCTTTCTTTTCTATTTTATTTATGAGACAAACATAAGTTTATTTGTGTAGGGTTTATCCTTATGATATTTGAAGATTAAATTTTATGGGGAGAGGTGAGGGTGGAGTGAATGTTGAAGATTACAGTATCCCAAGGGGCATCTCGACATCATTACTACTTGTACAATCCTACTGACTCAATATATAGATTATTCTTAAATCCAACATGTAAACCAAGAATGACTTAAGGAATA
>APFE030809970.1:138133-150895 GCA_000404065.3 Pinus taeda
TTTCTCAACTTTTGTGGCATATAAACATAACTTTGTTCTCTATTTCGCTTTCTATTTTCTAATAAAATGGATGGTACACATTGATAGGCATAAAAAAGCATGCCTTAAGACATATCTCACATTTTCACAATGATTTTAAAATTTTAACTAAATTATAACTTTATTATTATTATTATTATTATTATTATTATTATTATTATTATTATAATAAAATTGAGACCTCCAAAAAAAATGTTAATAAGATTTTTAATCATGGATATTTTTAATAATTCACAACTACCACATGTCCAAAAAAGCATAACTCATGTTCATATGACATTTTTTTGATTAATTAATTTAATTAAGATAATTCGCAACTACCACATGTCCAAAAAACCATAACTCATGTTCATATGACATTTTTTTAATTAATCAATTTAATTAAGGATGCAAAAAGAATGTAACTACTTTTGAGATGATTTTCATCTTTTGATTTGTGAATAATATTAAGAATATTTTAGAATATTACATGGAGGGTTAAATCCTTACCATCCACCTAATAATTTTAGATTGAGATAAATCTCCATGGATAAAATATTTTATATCAATAATAATATAATTTAAATAGTTACAATTAATTATTTTATTTTTTTTTAATTTAGCAATCAAAAAGTATTCATGAATCAGAGTTTTGATGCTTATTATGGATTTATGCCTATTATGTTATACCAATGGTTACATATATATAATTGCGCTAGTAAAATTAAAATTATGAAAATCGTATTCCAAAATAAACAAACCTATCAATGTAATTAATTATATATTGTTTTAACTTCTTATAATTCTTATTTGAATATAACATAACTTATTCACTTTTTTTTTATCATTATTCAATGAAAATAACATAGAATTATTTATTTATGAGCATTCTCCATTGAATATAACATAGATTTATTTCTCTCTATCAAAGAAATTTAAGCTACCATACACATTACTTCTATCCCGCTACTTTCATGGCCTCCCAAAATAGACGCTACATTTGATATGATATCAGTGTGTCATTATTTAGACATAGTTTCTTTACACCATCTCTAGGATGATGATGCTTTTGTTGGCATTAATGATGCAGTTGTTGGTGCAATTGTTGGTTGTAGTGATTGATGGTTGCATTGATGTCAACATGTTCATATATTTCTTGTGGTTATGTTACTTGGCTGCTTGGCTTGTTAGTTGAAGGGTGTTTACCTTGGTATTGGTATTATTATGGTATTATTTTTGTATGTGGTCTAGGTCAATACTTGGTATTGGCATTATATGTATTAGTATTACCATAGTATCTTCCTATGGTATTGGCTTGGAGACTACCATGGTATAGGGGTCCATGGTATTGGCATAACCATGGTACTAACCCGTGGTATTGACTTGGAGTTTACTATGGTACATGTGCCCTTAGTATTGACATAACCATGGCATTGACCTGTGGTATTGACTTGGAGTTTAATATGGTACATGTGTCCATGGTATTGGGATAACCATGGAATTTTCCCAAGGTATTTATTTGAGATTATTAAGGATATTTTGACATATATTCTTGTGAGTATTTTATGTGATGGTATGGATTGGTCATGCGAGTGTATGGATGGAGTGAGTGAGTAATACAATACATTTTCCTAGATAATTATACATTTGTAGTTGTGTTCAGTTGTATGTGTACATCAATTTATTATTTTTAGATTCATATCAGAGATAGGTTGTTGGGTTGTTCATGTTGAGTAGGTTTGAGAGGCCAATTTGAAAATGCATGAAACGTGGTTCACATGGAGGTTTGATGGCATTGAGACTCATAGTAAACAATGTGTAGATAAGGTGGGTTCCTTCTAGCATAGAGATCATAACAAGAAGCATATTTCTACAGAGTCTAGTAGTGAAGGGTGAGGCTCGTTGGTCATGGTGGCTTCTAGAGAATGTGCATTTGTAGACTCATGTGACAAGAGTATTTTTGTCTGATGTTGCTAGAAGATTGTCTTAATAGTCAATTCTTCTAGTTGTTGGGTGGTAGCTCCTCTATGTAAACAAATTTATTTAGAATAATAGATAATTTTGGAAGAAGATCAGAGGGTTTTCCACCAGAAAAACTTGTGCCCATTGTTGTGCTTGCTTCTCATATTGTTCATGGTGTATTTACATGTTTATTTTCTAATTATTCATATGTTAGGTGATGGCTACTGGTTCTTGGTAAAAATATTTAAAAAGTTAATTAACCCTCACACTATTGATTCACTCCCCCCCCCCAAGTAGTGAGCTCGTTTCTAACCATTGGTATGAGAGTGGTGCTCTCTCAGTGAAGCTTGATTGCTTGAGAGAACATTGTGGGATTATGGATAAGAACACGAAGAATAAAACTAAAAAAAAAGAAGTTGCAAACAATCCAAGAATGTTTCAAAACCCAAAGAACCTATTCCACTGGTAAAAGGTATGGCCAGCAGTATTTTAAGTCATTAACGTTTTCCTTTCCATTCTAGTGATGATGATTTTGGGGTTTTTGAAGAAGTTAATGATCAAAGTTTTGAAGTTGATTCCTCAATAAGTGAGGAAGGTGTGTTTCAATTGCAGGAATATGAGGATGGTGAATTTAAAATATTAGTAACCTTTGAGGCTGAAAATAAAACTCAAGCAAGGCTAATTGAGAAGCTAACTTCAGAGGATAAATATCTGAAGAAATTATGACAGGTTCTTGAGGAAACAGAATGTGATTTCAAGGAAGAAAGTTCATATCTGAAAAGAAAAAAAAATTAGGAGGTAAGGATAACTGAAGCGGAGACTGGAAATTAGCTAAAAGATGAAGTCATACATTGTGAGAAACTAGAAGTAGAATTAGAAGAAATCAGATCTAGTCTAAAGAAAGCAAATGAGGTAGTTGTTAAAGAACCCAAAGTAGAATGTTCAAGTAGTAGAAATAAAGGAAACTAGCATCAAAATCAAGAGCCAAAGACTATGCCAAAGAAAAACATGAGAAAGGTAAGGTGTTTTTGTTGTCAAAAGTTCGGACACATTGCTGCAAATTGTAGAAGCAAAATGACAAAAGTTTCCTAGCCAAAGAAGCAGTCTAATGTGGAGATATATCGAGAAGCTAGTTAAGGGAATGCAACCCCATCATTCTCCAGATATAAAAATGCTTTATATGGGAACTGTTTTTTATGCAATGAATTTGGGCATAAAAATATTCATTGTAAAAAGTTGTCAATCCCGCCATTTCTTGGACACATTACATGTTTTATCTATAATAATATTGGCCATAGAGCGAAATACAACTTGTTATCTATAGCCCTTGAGCGATCTAATCAACAAATGAGGAGGAAAAATGAGCCAAAAGTATTTTTGAGTAGGAAGCAGTACATCAAGGTTTGGAGAAAGAGAGAGAAATAAGAAAATTGAGGCCATCTCGGCCTCAGGGGGAGATTGAAGTAGGAATGTAGAAATTCAGTGGGAGCTCCTCCAATAAATGTCCCATCAGTAACCAGTGTAAATTTTTAAATTATATTTGTGTATTTTAATTCGAATTAATTGTGATTTCATGAGTTGAAATCAACCATGTAGCTCTTCTATTACTTTGCAAAACACATCTTTCACTCTCAAATAGATACATTCAATTTAAAATGGGAATTATTTGACCATTATATTGAAAACAAAATGAAAACAAATAAAGTGGACATGCACTAGAGAATGTGAATTGAGTTGATTTGGTCATTTTGTAGAAGCAAGGATTGTCATGGTGGTATTTGAATGCATTATGGTGCAAGTGGATAAGTGGAAATTGAATGAATTTAATAAATAACAAGTTGTTATCGTCAAGCAATTAACAATTAGATCAAGTCTTAATGAGGTAGTGAAGAGTGAGTTGTGGGATTGGTGAGCGATTTGATCCATTGTATCAAAGGTTGGGAGGAATAGTAAATATGTTATGCGTATCTTTGATATAAGTTGAAAAATTGCGCATAATCTGAAGTAAGATCGGGATATGTATAAAACTGAGGATAAAAGTGGAGCACTTCGGCCTTGTGAAGCGACGAAGCTTTCTCCTATCCAAGCATGAAAAAAAAATACAGGAAGAAACTGTTGCAGCAATAGGTGAAACCAATTTTTAGGGACTTCATGGCTACAGTTCAACATGCCACTAGTAATTTTGTTGTGGTTCAACAACATTTTGGAAGAAGAGTTAATAGGAAAAGTGATTAATGCTCAATGAAATATTATGGTTATGGTCTCAGAAATTGTAATGAATGTGCATATATATTCGTTATGCATGAAGTATTGTTGTGTCTTTGCATGTATGACTGGAACTATAAATAAAGCCATTCATTTCCTTAGGGACGCTCTTTAGAATTCTCAGGAGCGATTAACAATTTTTTTTTTAAATCTAGGATAATCAGTAACTGGTGAGAGTTATCCTGAATAGACCCAGGATCAAATCTAACTGGCTGCCACTATAAACCTAGGCGACGTGCAACCGCCTGCAAGCCGCAAAATAGTAGGAAACTTATGCCTCAACAAGAGCCGAGACGTCCGCTATGCGGTCGCCTACTCTTCTAGCCAAGACACAACAGGCCATATATATACTCAATGAGATTTGAACCCTCATCTCACGGGTTAAGGAGAATATTTTATTTGTACTTGTGAAAGCGATGGAATGGCTTTTAGACAATTTCAATTGGCCTACAGAGAGGTAAGAGATACACGAAAGCAGGTGTTGGTCGAGGAAAACTGGGAGCCAACTGAAATCTCAAATACAATAACTGAAGTATGTCATTGAAAATATTTTAGTTGATAAAACGTCATGTGCTCAACCCGATGTAACAATACTTGCATGTCGTATTATGATAATGTTTTTTTCATTCATATAGCACTAATGAGATGGTCATGTGGGCGTGAATGATGTTTGATCACGTTGTTTCACTCGCATGTGAATGTTATATGTTTTTACAAAGAGATCATTGAATTAATCTAGTGTGTGATTGTCAAAATGATGAGTGTGTTGGTTGAGTAGTTCAATGCCAAAAGTATGGCAACACTTGGGTGCATGAGCCAGCAGTGGCATTCTTTGGTTCTCGACAAAACCAACTTTCAACAGCTTGCGAGATGGATTGAGAAAATTTTTCCTTTCTCCTTATTTTTTTTGGTAGTGTTCGTTCAACAACATTTGCAAGGTTTCTTTGTTACATTTTGGATCATTGCAGTGATGATCAAATCAAATGATGTTCTGCACAAGCAAACAACATTGAAGGGTAAAAGGAAGTTTTGGGTAAAAGGAAGTTTTCAATTCTCATTGACATCATATTGGTTTTTGTGTTACATGTGGTTGGAGTTGATTAGTGACATAGGAAGTATGATTTACTGTATCCACTTGTTATACTTCCTCCAAAAACAATACCACCCTTTTGCAATGCACTTTTCATCATTGTGGTCAATGGAAGTGGAAACTCGGAAAACCTTGGCAGAATTTATATACAATGAAGAAGGGTTAAATTTGTGATTAGAGGATTTCTTTGTCTAGGTCTAAAGATTCTGGGATTATCTTATCTTGATTTGAATCTACTAGTGGAACAATTGGATTGAGTTTCCCCTTGCAGGATTTTTGACCTGGCTACATGCCTACGTCTTGTGTCTCTTGTTCTTGTGATTTTCATGTACATTTAATTTGGTAATTTCTTGATGGACGATAATGTAATAAAGAAGTAAAAATAATCCAACATAACTTACAACTAATTATCAAGAAAGAGGAATAAAACCCTAATTACTATAAGCATTGATTTCGCAACATGGTATCATAGCTAAGGTGGAAGAAGGTTGAATATCACTTTGTTGTATATCATTTAAAGAAGGGAAAATCAGTATTGGAAGAAAATGTTACTCCCTCTATGGTAAATTACTTGAAGATGGGACTCAATATTGTGAGAATTGCAAGAAGCTAAAATGGCAAGATCATCTACAATCTATCCAAGAGAGTCGAGAGTGAAGGATTCTTGGTTGCACTTATAGGTACACTTGATGATGACAACACATGGATCATTGATAGTGGAGCATATAGGAATATGTTGGAAGAAAGTGGAAACATTCATACTCTATTAAGGGAATCATCATCACATGTAGTGGAGCTAGGAGACAACAACAACTATGCAGTCAAGGGCCTTGGATATACATCATTGAAGATGGAAAGTGGAGCAAAGATACACCTCAACAACATCCTTTATGTCCTAGATTTTAAAAATAATTTACTTTCCATTTCTTTTTTAGAAGATAGAGATGATAGGGTTGCTTTTGTAGATGGAAATTTTTTGGTTTTGGGAAAGGATTCAAGTATTGAAAAGGAAAACGTTATTGGAGTTCGAGAAGGAATATTATATAGAGCTATAACACCATCTCCTTAGACCCTATTTCACATGGAGATCAGCCTTATCAAACTTTGGCATAGAATATATGGGTATATTCATTATAATATAATACTCTCTTAGTCAAATTGTAAAAGGCATCCCCAACATCAAGGAAGATCATGAAGGAGTATGCAAGGGATTTGATTTGGTAAAGAATAAAAGGAAACCATTTACAAGCAGTGATACAAGGTCTAAGGAGATATTAGACCTGATTCATTCCAATGAGTGCAAGGCAATGTCTAGCAAATATCTTGGAGGCCATCTTTACTATGTGACCTTCATTGATGATTACTCTAGAAAGACAGGGATGTAGCTTCTTAAGACAAAGGATGAGGTATTTGAAAAGTTAAAGGAATTTAGATCTGATGTTGAGACCTTAACTTAAAGAAATATAAATACTCTGCGATTTGAAAATGGATGAGAATATGCTTCAAAAGATATTAGTGCATATTGTAAAGAAACAATTATTAAGAGGGAGCTCATTCTTCCCTACAACCCTGAGTAGAATGCAGTAGCATAAAGGAAAAATAGAACCATTGAAGAATTCATAAGGACTATGATATTTGATCAAGATCTACCAAAATTTATATGGGGAGAAGCAACCAAGATATTAGTATACATACAGAATGGAAGTCCTCATAGAATCCTAGATAATATGACACCAGAAGAAGCATGCACAAGGAAGAAGCCATGTGTTGACCATCTATGAATATTTGGGTGTCCTTCATGCATCCATGTTCTAAAAGACAAGGAAAAGAAGTTAGAATCTACAAGTATCAAAAGTTATCTTCATTGGTTATGTCCTTTCTTTAAAGGCGTATAGAATCGACATTAAGGAAGGAAGATAAATTGAAGATAGAATGGGTGTTATATTTTATTAAAACCATCCCTAAAAAAGATCCAAAGATATACCAATCGAATCTGATGAAGAATATGTCATTCTATTTGAAAAAGGAGAGCAACATGTTAAGGCACCTACAAACCAAGAAGAATAAGAAGAAGGACCAAGTGAGCCTATTCAACCTATAGTCATTCTCGAAACAAAGAAGAGGCTAAATTGGTTAAAAGCAACACTTGAAGATGTCAAAGGACATAGAGCAACCAAAGGAACTTTCGAAGAAAGCAATAAACGAAAGAGATACTCAAGATATGCAACATACATGACGAAGTTGTTCAAAGTAGAACCAACTACCTTTGAAGAAGATGATCATCAATAAGAATGGAAGAAAACGACACAAGAAGAATATCAATCAATCATGAATAATGGGGTTCAGGAGATTGTTCCTAGACCTGGTGACAAATCGGTTGTAACTTCCAAATGGATTTACAAAATCAAACATGTCGTTGATGGAACAATAGACAAATATAAAGCCAAATTTGTTGCAAGGGGTTTCTCATAAAAGGAAGGAGTAGATTATGAAGAAAACTTTGTCCCTACTTCTAGGTATACTACTATTAGATCTTTGGTTTCGCTAGCTGCTATTATGGGATGGAATATCCATCAAATGGATGTCAAAACAACAACATTTCTAAATGGAAACATTGATGAAGAAGTATATATTGAACAACCATAGGACTTTGAGATAAATAGTAGGGATACACATGTTTACATACTCAAGAAAGCTATTTATGGCTTGAAACAAGCTCTTAGGGATTAGTATACAAGGATGGAAGCATATCTCTTAAGGATTGGGTTTGTCAAAATTTCTACTGATGCAAACATTTCCATCAATATAGTGAAGGATGAACCAGTTATTATACTACTATATGTGGATAATTTGTTTCTACGGGTGTGGAGAGCAAAATACTAGAATGCAAGAAAATGCATGTAGCATAATTTGAAATGAAAGATTTAGGACTCATGAATTATTACTTGGGCTTGTAAGTTTGGAATAAACCCAGTGAGATATATCTTGATCAAGGGAAGTACATAATCAAGATGTTACAAAAGTTTGATATGATGGATTCCAAGCCTATGACGAATCCCATGATCATTAATCTCAAAAAATTGAGAAGCTTCGATTCTAGGCTCTTTGATCCTACAAACTATTGTAATTTGGTGCTCTTTGATGTACTTCGTGAATAAAAGACCTAATATATGCTATGTTGTAAATTTTATTAGTCAATTTCACTTGGAGCCTTGTCATGACCATTAGATAGATGCCAAGGATATCTTGAGGAAACTACGTGGAACAATCCATCACTACCTAAAGTAAATGATGGAGAAGAAGTTAAGTTAACAGGTTTCATTGACTTTGATTGGGGTGGTTGTGAGGCTACTGGAAGGAGCACTACTGGTGGTTATTTAATTTTTGGATCTACAATGATTTCATGGATGAGGAGAAAATGAGATCCTGTTGGAGCCTTGTCATGACCATTATATAGATGCCAAGCATATCTTAAGGAACCTACGTTGAACAATCCATCACTACCTAAAGTAAATGATGGAGAAGAAGTTAAGTTAACAGGTTTCACTGACTCTGACTGGGGTGGTAGGGAGACTAATGGAAGGAGAACTACTCGTGGTTATTTCAGTTTTGGATATACAATGATTTCATGGATGAGGAGAAAACGAGATCCTGTTGTGTTAAGTAGTGCTGAAGCAGAATATGTTGTTGCATGTGAAGTAGGAAAATAAGTTGTTTCGTTAAGGAAACCCTTGACAAATTTGTTTGAAAAGCCTCTAGATCCTACATTGATAAATTGTGATAATCAAAGCAACATCAAGGTGTGTAAAGACATTGTATTCCATACCAAGACAAAGCATATCAATAACGAATGTCACTATATTAGAAGTTTGGTACAAGATGGGGTCATGAAGCTACAATATATTCCAACAGATGAATAGGTAGCTGACATGTTAATGAGATCCCTTCTGAATAAAAAGTCTAAATATTTCAAAAGCATGGTTGTTTTGGTTGATGTTACATATTTAGTTTATAGGGAGATATGAAGCATCTTGTGGCAACAAGATGCCTGGGATGACATCTGGACGAGATATGTGTTGATATCTATATCTCGAAGTAGGGAGGGTGGCCTTGGTCATGGAGCTATGCCCTTGGATACACACCCAGATCCTTGGGTTGGTGATAGAGATTAAAAGCCTAATGGTACCTAGAGAGGCTAGAGTTTGATTTCACCTTAGTCCCACCTGATTAGAGTACCCTACTCAGATATCTAATCTATAGCACTACATTTGCTAAAACTCTTCATAGTTCATATCATTTTGAGATCTTCCATGTATTTTTATGTGTATTTGATTATGAATACCTCCCTGGTTAAGAGGGAGTGTTTAATAATGTAAATAGTGTTGTTCTTCATATTGTATTTGTCGAAAGAAATTTTATTATTAAATAAAATGGCTTATTACAACATGGGTTTCATGCTTGGGTTATTGGTTTCTCTGTCAAAGCCTTCATTGAAGGCTTCTAGGTTGTGTATTGAGTCAATAGAATAATTGTCACTTTTATTAGACCCTCCTTGGGCTTTTATATCATGTAAAAGGAATTATTTACATAACTCACAAGTAATTATCAAGAAAGATAAATCAAACCCATAATTACTATAAGCATTAATTTCTCAAGACTTTTCCATGTGCTTCGAAAACATTGTGAGTTCTTTGTTGCAACCTCTACTATTGTAGTCCATATCTTCAGTTGTTGTTGCCTTTGCATTATTTAGCTAACTTGACAAATTTAAAAATATAATTCAAAACTAGTTTCCTATTAGTTTCTTGAATTATGAATTCTCACTATCTCAGCTCCTTGATAGAATGTCTGTTCCTTTGTACTATGTTTTAAGTCATATTCCTTCATGGAAATCTTCTTCTTCTCCTTAACTTGTCCTTTATCTCCAATCTTTTTGTGCCCCTATGTTATTTTTTCCCCTTGATTTCCTTTCACGTTCACTGGCTATGCGTGTCTTTCCTCACTTTTGCACCTTCTCGATTCTAAGAACACCACTACTATGGGCTCTGATGCCACTTCATGCAAGAGAAGTGGTAGATTCCTGCCCAACCCATGACTCTAATGTAACTTTAAATCTCATTGTGCACCCTTGATATTTCCAAGCCACTAATTTTTTTTTCCTTTATGGTGGAGCAATTTCCTTTTAGGCAAGATCCTCGTCTCATTTTTGTTCTTTCTCCTGAAATGGCACATGCGATCACATATTTACTCTTTAACCATTAGATCTCTTTTATACACCATAACCCGATATAAATGTTCTTTCATAAAAGATAATATAACACACACAGAGCCATGGGTTCCCACCAAAAAAGGTCGAGGGAGAATAGTGTTGACTTCAGATCAAGTTTGCATTTCCCCATGCACCTAACTTATTTTCCAAATTGATTAGACATTCTAGAATTTATACCCGACCAACCAACGGAGATCATGTTTGACTACGCCGAACTTGACTTCACTGTGGATGGTGTCACGCTTGATCAAGGGTCGGCGACATACCTCTTTATTTTTCCAAAATTGTTGTGGGGTCCACTTTTTGAGTAGTATAGGGACGACTAACGGTGGCTTCTAATTTTTCTTGCATTGGAGGCTTTCAAGTTGTGTGCTTCTTCTCGAAATAATTTGTCTTCTAAGTCAATTACCACCTTGTTATTCTCAGGGACGCATAAAGACCAGGAAAAAAGGTTCTCCAACCTTTCTATAACTCTAAGCCCTCTTATCATGCGTTGAACCTTTGAGATCTAATCACCTCTTGCTGCGCTTTACCACGAGTGTTTTGTATCTCCACAATACTTTTGTGGTTTTGTGCCAATGCAACTCTCTGCAACCCAATACAATTATGTACGATCGATCACAACTCCTTGTGGTTGGACACAACAATGTCCTCTCAATCAACCTTACCAATGATAGATTAAGATCATTGATCAGTGATTGACAATCTCTAAACTCTCACACATACTCCTCCCATATATAATTCATTCGGCTCGAACCAAAGACATATGTTGTTATGATAGGGCTTAACACAACTTCTAACAATGGACCAAAAAAACATTGAGAAATCATAAATTCCATTAACTTTAAAGGAAATATTTATAGAGCATCTACAGTCGGGCTCTCCACCTGAATATTCTTGCAAGCTCCTATTTTTTCGGCAATCTCACTCTCCCTTTCCCTCCTAACTCCTCAATATTTCTCCTTCTCTAAGCCTCTCATCTACAAAAATATTCTACATCTACATATATACAATTTGTATTAGTGGGATAAATATCTCTCCAGAACAAAGAAATTCAACACCTATCCAAAAATAACTAACATTTAATCTAAACACTTATCAATATTTACAAAGGCCCATTTGGCCAAAACACAGTCTCATCATAATATCCTAACAACCTAATATTCTACATAATTTCTAGAATCAATGCATATGGCACTACATCCAAATTCCTCCATTTTCTAATGTATACAAACTAAAATGAGGAAATTAAAATTCCCTTCTTATAATTTTATATGACCACCTTGTTTTTTGGTCTGAAACAAAATAAATTCCCTATGGTGATTCTCTTGCATCAATTATCAAGGTAAGTGATGTATTTTTGATTTCATGGATTTTGCAGCTTTGCACATGCAACTTTGATGTTGAAAAAATAATATGTTTTTTTCTCTCTCTCCTTCCTCCATTGTTCTTGTTCCATCCACTAACCTATGATTCTTTTTTTGCAATAGAACTATCCTCTTTGTTTTGGGAAAATGTATGCTAAATTAATGAAGAAATATTTAATAAATTAGAGGTTGGAAAGAGTACTTTAGGCTACTTGGTAAAATGTGGTTACATTTATCATCTCCTCCATTTTCTTGATAAAATATTATTGTAGGATTAATAATGGTACCTCCCATATCTAGACCATTCTCCTATAGAACTAGCGACCACCATGGTTGGGTACCTAGTTGTCTCAAGGTTGATGTTTGGCCCTAAAGTACAATAGGTTACCAATTAACCTATATCAATATGCCAGTTTTTTTTTTCCTAAGGAATGGTTGGTTCTTAGCTTGTATATTACTCTTAATCACAACCTTCAAGTGAGCATAAGAGTATTATGATTTGATAGATTTAATCCAAGCTCTCTCCATAGATTTTTATGTTTTATTTTTCCTAATTGTTTCTTGGTTAATGGCTAGTAATTTATGAAGAATGTAAGATTAACATTGTTATAGCTTTGATACCACTTGTTATAGATCTGACCCAAAAATATATGAGAAATAACAAATATACCCAAGAAATAAGAAGATAGAAATAGATAGAAATTGCTTCTTTATTGATATCAAACCCTTATGGTAGGGTAACACCATACATTCACTCCTTAAGGAAGGAGAACACTCCACAAGCCATATGC
>APFE030809970.1:150905-212309 GCA_000404065.3 Pinus taeda
CCTTATTTATTACTATGGCCCATCCCATTATTATATTATTACCTTGGGTACCTCCCTTTGTACCCCATATTACCCCCCTAGGTATATAACAAACATTGATACATCTTATATCCATACCATTCTCCTACGAACTTGTAATCATCATCATTGAGTACCTCAGTGTCTTGGTAAATGGGAATGTGCCCATAGGGTGACCAATAGTTCAATCGTGGTTGATGTTTGGCTCTGGAGTACAACTGGTTCCCAATCAACTTATTCTAGAGCTTGAATCAAAGGTACACTTGGACCCCATCTAGTATATTTCTTTAAATTTCAATATTACAAGTAAATGATAAATTGAAATATTACAAGTAAATGATAATGGAATCATCATTCCAAAAAAAATTATGCACTTACATGAAAAGTTAAGCCAATTCTTTTATATAACATTGTTTTTTTTCAAATTCTGTAAAAACAAAGTTCAACAACATCATATCCCAAGTAATGGGGAATTTTGGACTCCCACAATGATTATGTTAGGATCCCATTGTTACCATCCCACCTCTACCTTCTCATTAATACTATACCATATTTTTGAACCAGAAAAAATAATAACTTTCCTAGCATGTTGGCTTGACAAACTTACCAAAACAAGGTTGGGAAAGTCCTATTTTGGGAGGCCACATGGGAATATTCTTAAAGTATGTCAATACTTGAACAAGGAAAATTTTATGGGCTAATGTTCGCAGGTGGGCTAGTTTTCCATCTTTAAATTTTTTTTTTATCAAAATTCCATTTTTTCTAAAAATGACTCACCCAAATTTTATAGCATAAAGTTATTTTACCTTTAAAATCACCAACATTTTATATAATCATTAGAAAATTCTTGATACTTTTACAAAAATATCACAAAACATTTGACAATTTGCATATTAGGGATTAGTAAGATTCACCAAGGGTTCTAAAATTTAAGGTGAATTTCCACACTTAAAATTTTCCCTATACTTGAAATAGCTCTTGGAATATAGTTTCTATTCCAATTTTATTCTTTAAATTTAGATACCAAATGAAAATTTTATGGTTAAAACACTCATTTATTGTGAAACAGTAAACTATGGAATTGTTGGGACAGTCAGTTTTTGGATGTCTAAATAGATATACTTTTAAAGCCTATTTTTTATGGTATATCTCTTATGAATATATTTTGAAAGCAATTTGAATCACTCCATTTAGATTATCATATGAGAAATTTATGCCTAAAATACTAATTGTCTGACCTAAATTTGCTCTACTTAAAACTACGTTTCTTAGTTTGTTCCGTAGCATTTTTTACCCATCCATTCTTCTGATCCTTAAAGAATGTTTATATTGGAGATATACACATGAATATACTTTCATAACGAGTTGGAATTAGATTGATCTATCATCAAATGAAAATGCTACACCAAAATTAGTTATTTTTTGTTTAGGACGGAGAACAAAAACAAATTTGTCATATAGGTTGTTCCACAACATGTTTGGCATGTCATTTCATGGAATTTTAAAAACATACTTCTTTTGTACATAAATTAATGAATCTAGTTTCATATCCAATTGGAATCACTTCAATTCATCAACAAATGAATAAGTTACATCTCAAATATTAATTTTTGGTCTATGTGGGAATTCAAAAATAAATCTATTATGCAAGTTGTTCCTAAGAAAATTGGACACGTCATCTTATGGAATCGTAAAAACATGTTTCCCTCAAATATGTCCTCTTTTAATATAGTTTCATATTGGTTTGGAAAATTTTTAATTGGGCATCGTACGAAGAAATTATTAGCAAAACACTACGGGTAATCTAATTGGTCGACACTCCTCAACAAGTTAAAAAAAATGAATTTCTTTATTTTTCATTCTTTGGATCTATATTATTTAGCACTATTTATATAAAAAAAATCATATATATTCGGTGAATAAGGAGTAATCACCTTTATTCTCCTAATATATATTTTTATTGTAGATAAGTGTTATTTTGCAGGTCCTTAGAGGAATAAGAAGGTCAACCCATACACAAGTGATTGTCAAGAACACAATTTCAGACAAAAGGGCATAGTGTATAGACATTCAAACGAGGGGATTTTTGAGTCGATCATGAATTGAAACTCAAAATCCTAGAAATTAGCCCAACATTACCACAACTCAAAAAAACAAACGGAACTTTTCATCAAATTTGTTGATCAAGAATAGAGGTAGAGTTGTGCAGGTACCTTTAGACAAGTGTAAGACACAAGTGCTACACTTCACCATGAATAGTTATTGCAACTCCTTGTTTCCAGGTGTTTCAACGCCCTTTGATTAGTTATTTAAACTCATTGGTTGAATAACAAGTGTTGAAACTCTCTCAATAATTGTTATAAGTCCCTGCCAATATACAGATGCTACAACGTGTGTAGTTGTTACAAATATTCCTGAGCACAGATGTTTTAACTTTGAGCTACAATCATGTTAAAACTTTGAGTTGTTGTCACCATTAGTGTAAATTTATGTGTTGTGCCTCTCGCATCACCATGTTGCAACTCTTAGATCACCTATGTTGTGACTTCAAGATATTGACAATCATGTTGTGACTCCCTATTGTTGCAATTCACATGGAATCATTGCTACAACTCACCTCAGTGTTGTTTTTGCAACTCACTACTCAAACACAAGTGTTGTAACTCCCTATTGTTGGTTGCTACAACTTGTTGTTCCAACATATATGCTACAACTTTGAAGTGTTTCAAATCCAAAGTGTTTCCACTCATGTTGCAAATCCTCATTATTGCAATTCATATAGCACCATTATTACAACTCTGGGATAGACGGTAAGGATGAAGTAAATATTAGTGTTTCATAAATTAAATTGCATCACTACATTCCAATTCCCTCACTATATGATTATCTTCAATGATAACTGTTATTCATCCTACTCATTGATCGGATCCATGGTATTCCCATGCATGTCCTTCTTCCTAGTTCAAACTAATTGTATACCAAAGTTTATAAAGTTCTTGAGTGTATGTGGTTTCCATTGAATATTAATATTTTTACTACCACTCAATCAAAACTTCAACCTCCTCATTTCTCACTTCCTACTCTGACCATACCTAACCCATCTAATAAAGTGACTCAACTCACTATTTCCTATTTATTTCCTTAATAAACTTGATGGTGAAAACCTATAACCAAATTCATCTAACCTTGGAATGTTTGAAAACCATATTTTTGGCAATTATTCCACAAAAAAATAAAAAATAAAAAATATAATAATATATTTAACAGTGAAAACCTTATTAGCATAGTTAGACAAATCTTTTTTAAAAACCAGCTTGTTGGCATATAATATCTTGTTTATTTATAAAGGAAATCCATAGATGTGAGATTTATTGTCAACATTTTGGAGTCATCAACTAGGTCCATTGTCAAGACATAGAGACAAATAAAGAACATATGTTGAATATATAGTAGACAAGTAGGGCCAGGAGACCCTAGGTCCGACTAGAGGCAAAAAATGTATTTGAAATATTGTTAAAATGATTAAAGTGTATATAATAATTATATGTAATTAGATTAATTCATGTTGAAATTAGTATTAAAAGTTAATGGAATTAATGTGATAATATTATTTAATATGTAACCAAATAACTTCATAGATGAAGTATCTATAAATTAGATCATATATATATAGATATAGATGTAAGTGAACCAAAATTAGAAAATGACCTAATAAAAGCAACCAGGGTGTATGAAAAATATAGAAAAAGTGGGGGGTGGCTAGGAGGAAAAGGCTCAATAGAGGAGAAGGGTAGAGGGGGGAAGAATTTCTAGGAAGGGGGGAAATGCAAGAGAGTGGGAAGAGAGAAGGGGAAATAAAAAATAACAAATGGAGAAGGAATAAGTGGAGGAGAGAAGGACGAGGGGAAAATTTGTAACGAAACAATATGGGGAGAGATGGGAGATGGCGGGTGGGGAGAACAATGTAAGAGGGAGTAAGGTAGGTGTATGTGGAAAAAGGGAAAAGGGAGGGGGAAAGGAAAACATAGAGATTGGTGAGTGGGGAGGGGTAAGGGAAAGCATAGAGGGAAAGGGAAGGAAGGGAAAGAGAGGGAAGGTGAGGTAATATGGTCAAAAAAAAAATTGGAAGGAGGACAAGAGCCCCAAATATGGTCCATATGGGAACATCATGTTTACTTCTCGGTAATCAAGGGAATCCAAATGTTGTTAATCTAAAGGCCATTGTCTCTATCAATGTTATTTGGGTGTTTCTTGAATTAAAGGGATTCTCTAATGCGACAGTTGTAATGATGGTTTTCTTTAGTGACGATCTTAGTATCTTCTAAACATACATGATTAATTGTATGTGGCATGTTTTGCTAGTGTTGAATATTTTATTCTTCCATGCGTTATCTTATCACCGTGTTCCTTAATCCTAAATTTCTTGGGGTGTTATGTTTCACCAATATAACAGTTTCCATAGGCGAAATCCACTTTATAAATGTCTTTGTATTGAAAATTGGTCTATAATATCCTTAACTAATTTCATCCATTGTCTAATAGTTGTGAGAGGTATATAAGATGTTATGATTTTTTATTTTAGCACCTTTGAAATGTTATCAGTGATTCCTTTGAGGTAAGAAAGTTAGGCTCTCTTTCCCGACTTTTGTATATCAGTGTTATTGTTTTCCTATCTATCCATATCTTTTTGAATGGTAATCAATATATCTTCATTGTTTTTTTTTTGTAAACTTGGTAGTAATTTCTCTATTAATATGCTTCAACCACTAACATGTCTTTAACAGTAGTTACAAGTGGCCTCAACCTACCCGTAGGAGACCAGGTTGGCCACCTATCTGCAGTAAATGATGTCCAAAATTTAAATAATTCTTTCTCCACTATCCATGCAACATTTGTTGTCCTATCTATTATAAACAACAACTTAGGAAAGTAAAGGCTAATCAACATATAACAAAATTCTTACTAAAAACTTGTTTCACTCATCCGAGGAATCCACCAAGGCTGGGGATTTCACACTGGACCTCGGCATTTCGCTTCTCTTCATATCCTGTAGACTTTTCTCTGTCCTTCTTAGTGCTAAATTGTTTATGTATACTGTATCTATACTGCAACAATCTCTTTGTGGAGATCCTTCATATTGGGCTCCTTTGTTTTGGCATCCTCCTATACCTCCTGTTCCTTGTTTAAATCCATAGATCGTGCTATTATGTTCTTCATAACCTAGTATTGTTGTATTGTTTGCCAGAAAATAGTATGGCAGCCGTGGGTATTCCTCAGGTCTTTGACCATAGATTCCCACTCTTCTGTCTCTATATCCTGGTTGGTTATGTTGTCATTAAGTTCCCTATCCCATCCTACTATTTGATCTCTTACCTCTGGGTGCTTTCCAACCATGTAAGCACTAACAAGAGTCTGCATGTGCTCCTTTCCCAACTTTCTGCCTTTTTTGCTTTGACCTCTGCTGGAGGTTGCTCCCCCCCCCCCACCCGGGGTCCTTTTCCCTATCTTACTAGTTCCTCCGATGCCTCTTTTCCCTCTTTAGTCGTGCTCTCATTATCATAGCTTTGTTGTTCTTTGCCCGAACTGCTCTCCACATTCGGTTTTCTCGCTGAAGCACGATGTGTGGACCAGACCTCCACGCTGTGCAAGACCCTGCTTATTTTAATACCTATAACAATAACACAAGAAATTTCATTATGATTCTGGATATATTTACGCAAATTGATCGTAATTTTCTTTGCTCCAGACTTGGCCACTCACTCTAGTCCTAGCGACTTGGGTTTGTTGTCCTTCTCCCTCAGTTTCCCCCCTTGGCTTCTCTTGAAATAATAGGCTTCAACTTATTTGTTCCTCTCCTCTCAATTTACTCCCTCCCTAGCAACCCAAATCATGCAGGTCAGCCTGTGCAATTCTAGAGGAGTCCCTAATTTGTGTTCCCTTATCCATATTCAGGGTAACAATTGAGTTTCCTGTCTAGGGCTCTTTGATCTCAGGTATCATCGCCTGATTTCTTCCCCCAATTATCCCCTGAATCCCACCTCTGACATTCCAGTTTGGGTTTGTATCAAGCCAGGCTAGCCATAGCCTTGTTGCTTTGGTTGTTATAATACTGGCCTCTCTATCTCTAATAAATGTTTTTTCCTTTCCATGCCTCAGGTGCTACTTGGCCTAGACTGCAATCTTCCTACACTCTCCATTAAGGGAATCCCAATTGTCATCCCACATTACCTAGTTCCCTCTCTTCTCGTCTACCCAAAGATACCCTATAACTTCCCCATATCCCATTGCTCCATTCACATTCCAGGCCAGGTTAAATTCCCAAGAGCCTTAGGTCTCAACTCATTCTAAGTCGTGGCTTCCCCTAGCCCCATCATCAAAATCCTCAGAATTAGTCATTTCTTCAATTCGATCACGTAAGGCAATCGAAGTAACATACCATTAACTTGTGTCGACGCCTGTTGTCATCCTGACGTCCTCCAGCCTATGTCCACCACCTTTCGCTTCTCATTCCTTTGACTTCTGCCTTTGCATGTAGCTATGTCCTCTCTAATCTACCTTTGCCTCTTGTTGTTTTGTCTGACTTCCTGACCTTGCTTCCATCCAGCCTCCCATGTGCCCCCTTCCTCCTCCCGTCACCCATTATTTCCTTCCTTTTGCTCAGAATGATGTTCCTCTAACTCTTCCATCATTGTCTGTCATTACTTCCCTCGTGCCTCCGACTACTCTTATCGTGGGTCTCTTTCTACTGTCATGGCACTTGCCAACGATGTTCTACCTGCCCTCTCACTTTCCCCCAAGCCTACATCACTCCCTTCCTTCCTCAGCCATACTTGTATTTTCTCAATGCCATCCTCTTCCCTTCCCTGTCTTGTTTGCTACCCTTCCTATCGTCTCATCCTCCAACATCCCGATGCCCCCTCTATCCTTGGGCCCAGGTGGTTGGCATCTGTCGCCTCTACCTCCCATCCCTTCTAGCCCACCTCACCTTCCCTGTCACACTCTGATCGAGAGTTTTCTTCCTTCTCCTTGTCGTTTTCTAGGATCTCCTCTAGCGTTCTCATATACTTCATTTTTATTAACTCTTCTCCTCTTATATCCAAGTTTCTACCTACCTGTCTGCATTCCTAGTTAGCGAGATTATCTACTACCACGTTCCCCATCCTATGGACACGTGTCAGGATAATGTAGCCAATTTGTCTAATTAGCTTACCAGTCTCTTGGACGAGCCTTGTCGTCCTCCAGCTTTGGCTGATTTTCTCCCATGATGTCCCTTGATGGATTTTTTTCATCATGTCTATTGCCAATTTCGAGTCTCCTTCCACCTCCAGTCTCTGAAACCTCTCCCTTACTGCAATTTCCAAACCCTGCTTCAATGCATGGAGCTCTACTTTTTTGTAACTTGTAGTACCATAGTCCATGGAAAATATTTGGATCGTATTACCTTTGTCATCTCTGAACACTCCTCTAGTCCCCACTACCCCAGGGTTCCCTTTCACGGCTCCATTAAAGTTCAGTTTAATGAATTCTTTCTGAGGATGTGTGAAGTCTTTCACAATCTCACAATTGGGTGGGTGTTGTTTCCACGAGGTGGGGTTTAGCATACTTGGCTTCAAGTTTAGGCCCATCATTATTCATTCTTCCTGGGGATTTGTTTCCCAGTCCTCTACATACTATCTCTTGGCAAGGATCATTTCTCGAATGTTCTGGAGTATCATTTTCCATCGTTCTTCTTCTAATCTTTTTTCTTCTTTGAAGATACTTCTATATCCTTCCTTCCAAATTGCCCATAGAAAGAAGCCTAATGATAGCCTCCAAGCTCGATTCAGAATGGGGTTTTGGTATGGCTTTTTCTGCCAATTATCCATTGTTGCTTTCATACTAGATTGATTCCTATCATTGACTCCAAAGAGTTGATCATGGTTTCTCCACATGTTTTCACTATATCTATAGGCATTGGTCAGGTATTCCATTGTTTCTGCTTGTTCGTTACATATACTATAGATCAAGGGTCCCGGTAGGCCTTTTTTCTAAATTTGGTCCCAAGTAAGTGCTTGCCCATGTCGAAAGATCCACATAAAAAAAGCAATTTTTGGCCATGACTTTTCTTGCCATATTCTATCCCATATCTGTGTCCCCTATTACAGGTGGTGTGTTGCTTTCAATTGATAGTCCTCTTTAATTGTGAACATCCCTTTAATTATGTACCCCCATCTTAGTATGTCTCACACTTCCTTTTTTGCAATTTTTTAGGTTTCCATCTATTTCTCATATACCTTCCATTGGGTGTTTTCTGGGGCACTTGGCCAATATTGTTTCTATTTCCATTTTCTCTAGTACTCTCCTAGATCAAAGCTCTAGGATTTTTTTACTGTCTATTCTGTAAGGTTATTACTGTATTGACATACTATTCCTAGCTCAGGTTTGCTGTTTAATTTTTCTCTCTGTTGCGATGCTTCTTCTTAGAATTTTGCTTTGTTTCCTCCCCTTATCTCCCAGAAACTATGAGTTCTTATCATATCTCTATTTTCTAAGGCTAAGTTCTAGATGGTCGATCCCTTAATATTGTCCTGGACTCTTAACCTTCCTTGAGTCAAGCTCGGCATTCCTTATTTCCTCCCCCATATTTCCTTCCATAAGTCTGCTCCTCGTTAGATCCATCTCCACTAGAGATTTGCCCCCATTACCTTATTGAGAATGTATGGGTCTTTGAGTTCTAACCTACAATTTTGTAGAGGTTTTTTGAGGTAGTTCCACGATATCCAGGCCCATTTTTATCTGTTATGGGCCCTTGCCACATGAACTTTTTGAAGATGTCTATCATCCTTTGGCAGAGTCTTTTTGGCATCACTTGGCTGGTTAATAGGTAAATCAGGATCGATTGTAGCACTGATCTCAATAATATTATCTGACTCGGTATATTCAGTGATCTAAATTTCCAATTCTGCATTCTCCTTTAGATCTTTTCCAACATGGGTTGCCAGTTTGGCACTCTAGTTTGTTGATCACTTTGTTGAATTCCGAGGTATTTGAAGGGGAGATTACCAATACAGAATCCCATTATTCTTGCTAAAAAATCTTGTGATGGGGTTGTTGTATTTAAGAAAAAAATATTAGACTTTTCCTTATTTATCTCCGTCCCTAATGCACATGCGGAGTCAGTTAGGATCTTCATTAACCCTCTCGCTTCCTTGAGAGTTGCTTGTCCATACATCATTATGTCATCGATGAACTATTGGTGAGTTAACGATAAATCATTCCCCCACAATCTAAGACATGTGTACTGTTCTATTTGTACTTTCTCTTTTACATACCTTCCTTGTCCTTTCGCGGCCAGTATGAATAGGAACGGGGATATCGGGTCACCTTTCCAGTAAAATTGATAGGATTGAAGTTGATATCATCGACATTATCCAGCTTATCCATCATGCATCAAACCCAAATGCCTTCAAAATTCTCTGCAGGTACTTCCAGCTGAGGCGGTTGTAGGCTTTTGATAAATCTAGTTTTACCAGCATCCCTTTGGTTTTTTTATTCTTTAGTGAATGTATTGCCTCTTGTGCCATCACAATACCATCAACCATTTGTCTCCCTTTGAAAAACCCTATCTTTTCTTGAGAGATTAGACCAGGTAAGATAGGTTTTAGGTGGTTTACCATAATTTTAGCCATGATTTTGTAAATTACATCACAAAATCCTATAGGTCTAAAACCTTGTGGTTCTTCCGACTGATCCGTTTTAGGAATGAGGGCCAAAAAGTTGAATTTTAGGGTCGGGTGCAGTTTTTTGTTATGTCAGGACTCCTCGATGAGTTTCATAATATCATCCCTCATGAATGGCCACGTAGCCTGAAAGAATTTTGTTGTGAACCCATCTAGGCCTGGTGCTTTGTTCTTCGCCAAACTTTTGATGACTTCTTCTACCTCTACTTTAGATATTTCCCTTAGTAGGGCCATGTTCTTGTCCCCGCTCACCATATTTCAAATGTGTCGAGTGATTTTGTTTATATTATCCTCCCTGTCTAGATTGGGTTCCATTAGTAGCCTTTGAAAATGTTGAACTAACAGGTTCACCATCTCTTCCTTTTGAGTAAGTTGGTCGCCTTGCTGGTCAACTAGGGAGAATATCCTCTTATGCTTCCTTTGTTGGATCATGGCTTTATGAAAAACCCTCGTATTCCTCTCCCCTTCCTTTATCCATTGTATTCTTGATTTCTACTTCCACAGTATTTCTTCTTGTTGTCTCCTTTCCTCCAATTTATTTATCAGTTGTCCTTCCTCCTCCACTAGAGATTCAGTTTTTCCTTCATTGGTAATCTTTTGTTGTACTTTCATCATCATGGCTTGAATCAATTCCTGCTCCTGTTGAATGTTTCCAAACTCATCCTTGTTCCATTTTTTTATTTTACCCTTTAATTCTTTGAGTTTGAGTTGGAAGGTATGCATCAGACTTATACCTTCTTTCTCACTCCTGGTCCACCATTCCTTCAATTTTTCAATGAAGGTCTGTTCTCTTAGTCAGAAGGCTTCAAACCTGAAGGGTCGATTTGGATTTCCTTGTTTCATTTCCACTTATAATTTAATAGTTCAGTGATCCGACCCCAGGCATGGTAATATAGATGCCTCATAGTAAACATCTTTACTTATGATATTTTTTGTTGCCAAGAATCTTTCCGGGTGAGAAATTATTTCCCTGTTCCCTCCCCTTCTGTTGTTCCATGTATATTTTCCATTAATTGTTGGGATATCCACCAGGTGAAGCTCTTCTTATGTATCCCTAAATTTCTCCATTTCTGGTTCTTCCCTTCGAATTCCACCTTTTTCCCCTCCAATGTTGTTATCAAGTTGAAGTCGTCTGCTAGTAACCAAATCTTTTCCTCGTGCATTTGGTTTAAAATATTTATCCTTTGGAGGAAATTTTCCTTTTCGACTGGGATGTGTAGGCCATAAACTACAGATATTAAGAACCATTTTTTATTTCCTATGAGGCGAAACCGCCCAGTGAGGATGCACATCATGCCTATCTAGTAATCAATAGTCACCTCTGCTGGGTTCCACAGAATTTATATCCCTCCTGCGCTTCCTTGTGCATCTATTGACTTACCTTCATACCTCGGTTTCATCTTACTTAGGATTTCATCTAGTTTCCCTCCTATAATCTTAGTTTCTTGAAGCAAAATTAATTGGGGTTTCTCTTTTCTCAGTCTCTCTGCTAAGTATCTCTTTTTTCCTTGGTTGTTTAGGCCTCTTATGTTCTAGGATGTTACTAACATTGGGAAACTTTATTTATTTGTTGGTATACCGTTGATAGTGGTAACACCCTGCTTATGTTCACTATCATTTCTCCCATGATTTGTATTGATTCCTGTAAGTTTCTTCGGCCCCTTTTCTTCCCTCCTTTTGTTTTGCTTGGATACTCATGGGGGTTTTCATGATGCATCCCCAATTTTATTGTAATCTCAACCTATCCCTGTCCCTTCTTGGCTTGATATTGTTGTAAAGTCTCTTTGTACAATCTTTTTTGGTCCTCCGAGATAAATATTTCATCTAAGTGTCTCCATTCATTCAACAGTTTCTTCAGAACTTCTTCTTCCATGCTAAGTTCCTCTCCCTTGCTTGGGTCAATTACCATTGTAGTGGTTTCCATCCCATCCCTTTCTTCCTTATCCTCTTTTTCTGCCAGATCTCTTTAGGCTTTCCACTTGGGTGTTGGTTTGCCTTGACTTGGACTACTCTATTTTCCTTTATCCTAATAATCCATGAGTTGGACCTCCCTTTCTTCATCTTCTTCTACCTATAATGCTTCAAATTTGTTCTTACCACTCGGTTGAGTTTGATATTCTTTTTTCCCTAGGTTGTGGGTTTCCTTTCATTGCCTCCTCTTGTTTTTCACTTCTTGGAACCCTTCATTGTCTTCCTGAGGTTTCTTTTGTTGGTTGTCCTTATTCTCCATCTCCTCCATGTTCAGTGGACAATCCTTAAAAAAGGGGGTCACAGACCTTCATACAAGATCAGGGTATTGTTCTCGCTAGGTATGGATGGCCATATTCATGGTACCTTTGACATCTAAAAGGAATGTGTTCGTAGTCTAAGGTTTGTTGCCAAATCTCTTCATGGTATTCTAGCTCCATGGATTTAGGAATGGGTTTAGCTATGTTCATGTAGACAAAGGTTCTCGCATAAGATGTGTATCTACCTCTTCTTGTCATTTATACTATTTTGATGAAATTTCCTATCGTATTCCCAATACCCTCTAATATCACTGGGTCTGAGAAGTCCATTGGGAGGAAAAACAATCTTACCCATACCGGGGCTGCCAAGAATTTCTCCTTGTGTGGGGCATAATGTTCTTCCTAATATCTCATGAACAGACCAGCATTATAATGGAAATAAGGGCCATTTTCAAATATTCTTTCTTTATCTTGTAGGTTTAAGAATATTACCGTGAAGAATCCTCTAGCTCCCAACTTGAGCTCGTATGGCCTTTGTGTTGCCATTTTTGTTGTATCCACTTGGTAAGGAATTCTCCATCATCCACACTCCTATGAACTTGCATATCAACGCCTGGTCCTTCATGAAAATTCTATATCTCTCCAGTTTATTCATCAAAATGATGAATCTCGGTTTCTCGGCTGCACATGGCAGGCATTCTCCTCGACTGCCAGCTGCGACTATACCCCGAGGATAGGTCTTGTCATTATTTATCTCTTATGTTTGCTTCTAATTGCTTGTGTTCTAGTGGGAATCCCCCGCCACCACATCCCAATAGGAGAGGGTCTCTCCCCCCGCAACGTCCTTTGTCATCCCGACCTCGTGGGCATCCCCCTGGTATGCAGCTTTGTAGTAACCATCAAAGGGTTAGGTCATGTGTAAGCTTAGTTCATGGCTGTCGCGATTTTGTTAGGGTTGCAGAATATATCTTCATTGTTATACCCAAGGTTCCTAAACAATTTAATCATGCGATTTATCTCATTCTCGTTACGATCTTCCTTGGAGATTTTGAAGACTAGTAACTGGGGATTTAATTACACCAATACCTTGTGCAAGAAAGTGATGATAATTGCATGAAGGTAATTTTTCGTGTGGGTATTCTTTCAATAGAATTTATGGCCTAAATGTCCATAAAGTTTCATTATAAGTATGATATCGAGGAAGGGTATGCAACCGTTATCTTTTATTTCCATGGTGAATTGGATGTCATTTGAGACTGGTAGATGACATTAGTGTCATCAATGAATATTTTCAAAATATTAGGCATTAGGTGGTACATTTTAAGAGCCTAAATTTCAAAATTTTCCATATAAAGGATTTCCACTACTAGAGAAAGGGGGGATCCCATTTCTACATTTGTTGGTCTGCTCATAGTATTCACCCCTAAAGCTAAATAAAGTGGATTTAAGACACACTTATATAAGATTTTTGTTTCTGTGTCAACCACCTTTTTAATTACATGGACAACCTTATTTAGTGTGAATTTTTTGAAGAGGGATACTACACCAAAATTGATTATGATGTCTTCAGGATTGACCTTGACATCTTTAATTAAATTAAAAAATTTAGTGGAATCCTTGATGTATGAGTCAACATGGACAACTAAGGGGATTAAAGCCTTGGCCACAACTTTGGCTAGGTTATATAGGTCAAAGGGCCAATAATGTTCAAGAAACACAAGAATTTTATAAACTTCTAATTTAACACCTATCAATAAATTAATTAAAGATGTGAAGGTTAATAAATTATTATGACACCAATAAATTTTTTGTGACACCTCTTAGGAAGGTACATGTATGCTTATTTCTCTTTTATTTAATATAAGTTCACTAGATTCTATGGATTTGTATTTGGAAAGAAACTTAAGCTTTTATCCTGCTTCCTCATATTTTTCCATTTTTCAAGGGTGGACAATCACTTCAATTTGGGGAGGGGGGTAGGGTTGTACAATCATATTTGCATTCCATAATGTTCCCTCACCATTCTTATCCATATCCACTCCAATATCCATACATGAGAATGATTCAAAGCTACCAATAGTAAAATACCTTCTTGTTGCCAAACATAAACCTACAACAAGAAAAATAAAATTCGTTGTTGCTTCCACACAAGAACAAACAATAAGTATTGTAGAAGGCCTTACTGATGTCACACAAGACCTAGCAGCCAAAAAAAGAATATTTCATTGCCCCATAAGAACCAACAATGAAAAAATAGTAATTGAAAGGGGAAACTAACATTTGTTAATGCCATATCTGTCTTTCTTGATCCTGGGCATCTTTAGATCCACATTTTTGTGCAACATGTCCAACCAACCTTAGCTTGTTTTGAGGTTGAGGAAAAGGAGCAATTGTCATATACAGAGGAATAAGTTGCCCCATAATAACCTATAGTAAAGTAAGTTGCTATAAAATCTATTCCTACATACAAATATGTTCTCATCCTTGAATTTTAGTGTGTACATCAACATATATTAGTTTTTTAGTAGGAAAATGACAACAAAGAAGTGTAAGAGCAATAATAATATAAGAAGAAATTTCAACTACACAAGAACCAGTAAAAAGAATTCATGTTGTTGTTACACAAGAAGTGACAACAAGAAATGAAGCATCACTATGTCATAAGACAAACTATTATGATGTTGTTGATATTATTCATATAACACTAATGTTGCTACTCCAGTTTTTATGCATAAAGAAGGATTTTTCTATATCTCAAAATCTATGCATTGGATGTTCATAACTTTTCTGAGGAAAATGAATGAAATAGGACAATAACACCACAACAACTTACAATAAAAGAATCTTTTGTATAAGCCATTTCTACAAAAAAATATGTTTTCATCCTTGAGTTTCAGTATGTACAACAACAACTATCAGTTTTTTAGTATACAAAAAATAACAAGGAATTTTGAGAGAAATAATAACATAAAGAAGACTTATTGTTGCTACAAAAGAACCAGTAGTAGGAATTCATGTTGCTGCGACACAAGAACCAATAGTACGAAATGAAACATCACCATGTCATAAGACTTAAACTATTATGATGTTGTTGCTACTATTTCTATAAAACTATCGTTCCTACTCTAGTTTTTATGTGTAGAGAAGGATTTTTCTATATTTTGAAATTTGTGCATTGGATGTCATACTTTTTTTGAGAAAAAATGAATGAAATACGGCAAGTAAGCTTGCATAAGTTCCTATAAAATCAGTTTGTAGATAATGTTTAAAAGAAGCTTGATGCTACTCCTACAAAACTCTTGTTGGAACTCCTTGTACAAGGTTGTTTCAACTCCATAAGATTTGTAACAAGTTCATTAAAAATGTTTCAAGATACTAATTTTGAAGGTTGAAGGATCCTGTATGACAATTGAGAACACGAATCTGAGGAAATGTAAAATGTTAACAATACATTTAGGTATGCAATGGAAAAAAAGAGTGTCCCTATAGTATGGCTAATATTGAGGTACTAGGTTGCATGAAGACATGTAGCATTTTGAGCTAGTGGAGATGATGGGCCTAAGAATTGGTATATGTTTACATCATATTTTACCTATTCTTAATTCCTTTTCACTTGCCTACAACCCCGTATTAGTCCATTCTAATTCTTATATGTGGGATTTATATACAAAGTCTTTTCCATTGCAATTATTTAATATTTTACATGAATTTATGATTAAAATTTGAAAAAAGGTCATATTTGTATTTATCTTTGAGTTAATTTGCAAGGACAACGTACCAAAAATATTGTTGTGTAGGTTTTAATGTCTTCATAGGGTGTATCTCGATCATAATTGATGTTACTCGGTTGTTTTAATTCATTGTTGTAACTTTAGTGTCACAACTCCTTATTGCAACTCTATTGTCACAACTCCCTGCTACAGCTTTGGTGTTGCAACTCTGGTGCCACAAAACCCTTCTGCAATTCTTGTACTACAACTCACTATCACAACTTTGGTTCCACAACTCATTACTGCAATCTTGGCGCCACAACTTGCTGCTACCACTCTTGGAACCATGAGTCAAAACGGAAACCACAATTCTACTCTAAAACCATGAGCCATAGAAACTCACTATTGCAACTCTGGTGCTACAACGTTTGTGGTGCAACTCTTAGAACTGTGGGTTAACACTATAACAATGAGCCAGCGAAAACTTGAGCTAATTATATTACATAGTTTTTGTTACATTAGTTCCATTTGGATAAATATTAGACATGATAAATTTAGTTGTTAATATTTATTTTGGAATTATGTACGAGTTGTGTATCATTTGCTGTTATTTTCAAACCACATGAAAAAAATGTGGAAACATATTTTTTCTTGCGAATTGTTATCAAACCATATTAGAAACTTGTGGATCTCATTTATTGGTTGTTATTTTATTTTTTTTAAAATCTATGGTTAAAAGGAGTTCCTCTTTCATTCTAAGGGGAGGACTCTTAGACAAATGTTAGAATCATATTACAATAACTTAATTATTATTGAGATTTTATTTTAATTGTAGTTTATTTATATAGTTTATGAATTGTGTAATTAATTTAATTTATTTCTTCTTTTTACATGTCTATTTTCTTTGTATATTTATGAACTATTAATTTATTTTAATTACCTTAGTTAATTTAACTAATTTATGTTGTCAATGTAATAAGTATTGATAAATATTAGCACTATATTTTATGAGGCAAGGACCACTCCAATAGAATAGAGTGTTGCATAATTTAGAAAGTTCTCTTTTATAGTTGAGTGATTTAACTCTATTATTTATTCATGTAGAATTTATGTTATTAATTTTTGGTTGTGTGATTTTATTTATGCATTTAATTATTCGACCATGGTGTTATTTATTTATTTATCACTTTATTATTTATATTTATTTCTAATTTGACATGCTTACATTTCACATTGGTTTCCATTCATTTACATTGTTGAATAACTATGCTAAAAACAATTGTTTCATTTGTTGGTCTTAGTGAAACAAGGATCATTTTGGAAATGATTAGTCTTTTCATTTAATTTTTTCTTGTGTGATTTATTTCTTGCCTGTGTCGTTTTTTCTACCTATGTTGGGGGTTACAATGATAAGCTTCCTAAGCCCACTAGGAATAAATGTGTTATTTCAATTATGTGAGTGTGATTGTTTTATTTCTAGAATGTGTGTTTATTCATCCATGAATGGTTGAAAATTGGATGAGTGAGCCATCCTTTTTTTGCAAGTGTGTTTACTTTCCTACAAGTGTGTTTACTTTATTTTCATTTTTTTACTTTCCTACAAGTAGCTTTAGTTACTTTACTTCTAAATTTGTAAAAAAAATCCAAGCATATGGACTTCTTATACTCGACCCTTTGAAAAATTAATCATTGTTACTACAACTACAAAACAAAATATGTGATGTAGCCCAGCCCACACAGGCCCGCACTTTCCACCTAAGCTTGGCTTTACACTTGGTCTCGACTTTTGTGACGTGGCGGATTTGGTTTATTGTGCCGGCAGTTGTATGTGGTGTGGCAATTGATATTTTTCGTTGTAAATGAAATGTTTTAATGTGACATTTATTGCCCAGCTACCAGCCTCAAGCTTGATTCCTCCGTTCACTCTTTGCCGAAATGTTTCGATGGTCCAGTCATTTGCGACTCTTCCTCGCTTCTGTGCAGTTTGGCGAGAGTTTGGGAGCTACCCTGTATGGCTCCTCCTCGAACGCTTATGGCGGTCTCTGTTCCTTCGTCAGTTGCGGTTGCAAACGTATGCTGGTCTCTTGAGCTTGTCAGTGTGGTGGTCTGTGGTTTTCTTCTGTGGCTCGAACCTGTCTGGGTTCTGGAGGTGTGTTTGGACGAGCTCCTTCTCGGTTGTAAGTCCCTCGGTTTTGGTCAGTCTTTAACCTCCTACATATAGTCCCACTGCTTCTCGTCTCTGTTTGATTTATGAACTGATTTTCTTCTGTTGGTGATTTTAAGCACAGGTAACAGGGCACACAACTTCGGCGACTGCGCACAGGTAACTACTCTTCTCCCTGATTTATCCCTCTCTCCATCTGGTATTGAATCTAACTAGGAATGCACCTTCTATCTCAGGCTTTGTCAACTTGTCAGTGGCTCAGTTCCACAGCTTCTCGGTCCAACTTTCTTAGATATGCTAGGGTTTCCATTTGTCCTCTTTTTAACCTTTTCCTTTTAGTATTGCAGTAACAGTGGCTAACAAAACCTTGCTTTGCTCTTGCAGGTCTGTGGTTTGACCTGGGTGCTTGGACTCCTTCGCGGTTTGGTCTCTCGAAGTAACAATTTCCCTTCCAGTAGGCTCTGGTGCCTGAGTCTCGTCAGTTTATAGTCAGGATTTTATTTTGGTTCTTGAGTGGTTGGTATTTTGTTGTTTGGTGGCTCTATTTGACTCGAAACGATGTCAATGGAATGTAATGTGAACTGGCTTTGGCCTCTGTTTTGATTATCTGTTATATTCAAAAAAAAATCAGAACTGACTCTGTCATGAAACCCTAACCTAGGGTTTGTCCCTCTTGGATGTTGTTGCTTGTCTTTGGTTTACAATGGTTGTATTATAATATGGCTTGAATGACAATTGTTGTTACTCGTCTTTGGTTTACAATGACTGTATTATAATATGGCTTAAATGACAATTGTTGTTACTCGTCTTTGGTTTACAATGACTGTATTATAAATATGGTTTGAATGACAATTGTTGTGGACGCTAGTCTGTGTATCTTTGTTTAATTATGAAAACTTGGAAAAGTTACCAGGGTTACCTGTGTTGGTTTCTGTTACCTTCATCACTCTGTTCCACTGTAATTTTACGAGAGGTCTAGTTGTGATTGGATATTCTCCTCACATTCTCCAATTGGCATGTCCTCGTTCTGCTATGTTATGCGAATGCATTCATGAATTGTTGTTTGTTGGAAGTGTCTAGAAATGCGACTTGATGTGGTTGATTGTGGTATGTTGGAACTATTCTAACTTACACAAAAAATGAAAAGAATATAACATTATATTACAGAAATAGGCAATGAAATCAGATGGACTGTCTCTGTAAATAAAATTTGTCTTTTCTTTCTTTTTTTATTTCTTCATTCTAGAATTGCTAAACCCTGCTTTTGCCTTACATTTCTGTTCTTATACATTTAGGTTACAGTTAATTAAAACTGTCATGGTTTTCAGTTGAACAGTCATGTTATGATTGATAATCACACTTCGGTTGACATTACAAGATTTTGATTTAGACAGTTTTGTCTTTTCTCTTCTAAGTTGATAGATTAATTCTTAACTACTTTTTTATTATTGTTTGGACCATGACAACCCTAACTGTCCATTTAACCTTGACTTAATCATAACAAATTAAAACAAAAAAAATTAAAATCCTATCTCATGACTCATAAACTAAAATAAAAAAAACAATCCAGATAATCAACAACCTTCCAACCTGGCAGAGACTGAACCCGATCATGGTGAGCTAGATGATCCTACATCAGGCTCCCGGGGCAAAAGGAAATCATGGCTCCAGTCCATGAGCTTCTTGACTGTAATTCCTGTCTGTTCAATTTGCCTAGCATCAATACATGAACTTTCCTCAATAGGATAGTTCTTCCACTTGACCAGGTACTGCATATATTCCTTCCGCCAAGTTCATTTATCCACCTGAGTGTTGAGAATGTTTTCGATTTTGGGAGGTTGAATATAAGGCATATGTCTCTTCCAAGCTTCTCCGTCTTCCTAGGTACTCTGTGTGGGTCGCGTGGTTCCATCTTCTTCTTTCTCTGTTGTGTCAGCTTTGTAAGGGAACAGGTCTGCTATGTTAAAGATAGGTGAAATGCCTATTCCGGGTGGCAACTGTATCTCGTAGGCATTCACTGAAAACTTTCGAAGGACTTTGCAAGGTCCTATCTTTTTATACTTCAATTTATTGTACGTACCTTTAGGGAAGTGTTCCTTGCGTAAATGCACGAGGACTTCGTCCCCCACGTCAAATTGTACTTCCCTTCTCTTTGAATTTGCGTGCTATTTGTACTTTAAGCTGTTGTCCTGTAATTTCATTTTCACCTGTTCATGCAAATCTCTCATCGCGTTGGTGAAATATTCTCCATCCGTGCTTCACCTTTCCTGTAGTCCAAGGTCCCGTAGTTCATGCACTTTGCGAGGATACACGCCATACAGGATTTGGAATGGATTGAAACATGTGCTACGGTTAGGCGAGTTGTTGTAAGCAAACTTTGTCTGTGCTAGTGCTCGATCCCGCATCCACGAATTCTCCCTGACTAAGCTTCGTAATAGGTTTCCCAGGCTCTTGTTTTATAACTTCTGTTTTCCCATCGGTTTGCGGGTGATATGCAGAACTTTAGCTTAGCTGAGTGTCCATTTTTTTCCATAATATACGCCAAAACTGTCCCGTGAACTTCACATCCCTGTCTGATAGGATAGATTTAGGCAATCCACGCAACCTGACAATCTCATTGAAAAACAAGTGGGCCATGTGGGTGGCATCACTAGTTTTTCTACACGGAATAAAATGCACCATTTTTTAGAATCTATCCACCACTACCATTACCAAGTCTTATCCTCGCTACATATTCAGTAGACCTAAGACGAAGTCCAAACTGACTGAGTCCCATGGTCTGCCTGGAACGGGTAACGGTGTGTACAGTCCTGTGTTTTGACTGTGAACCTTCACTAACTGGCACACTTTGCATCTGGCCACAAACCATTGTACATCCCTCTGCATCTTTGGCCAAAAGTAGAAATGACTAAGCTGCTCAAGGGTCTTATCCATGCCGAAATGTCTGGCCAAACCTCCACTATGTTTCTCGCGAATAATATTCTCCCTCATCGAGCAGTCAGGTATGAACATCTATCCTCCCTTAAACAACAACTTCTCTTGTAGATTGTAGTCCAAAAAAGGATTGTTATCTCTTACTAAAGCGTTCTGGCATGCCTCATAGGATTCTTTAAAATCTGAATCCGTCTGGTATAGGTCCTGTAAGTGCTCAAAACCCAGCACTTGCACAGTGCTTTCCTGCAAAAGTAAAGCTTTCCTACTTAGCGCGTCTACTACCTTGTTTGCTTTCCCTCTAATATGCTTCAATACGAAGTTGAAACTCTGCAAATACTCCACCCATTTGGCGTGTTTGTGGTTCACTTTGTGTTGTTGCATTACACACTGTAGTACAAAATTATCTGAGAACAACACAAATTCATTTCCTAGCAGATAATGCCTCTAGTGCTTTAGTGCCTGTATGATCGTATAAAACTCCTTATCATATGATGAGTATTTTTGTCAACTCTCATTCAACTTCTCATTGAAGAATGCTACAAGCTTATCCTCTTGACTGAGTACAGCTCCAATTGTTGTCCTGCTGGCATCACAACGAACCTGAAATAACTTCTTGAAATCTGGTAGTCTCAGGATTGGCCTTTTAGTAATCTTTCTCTTTAACAACTTGAAACATCTCTCCACTGCTTCTGTCCACCGATAAGGTTGGATGGCCTTTTTGATGGTATCTAGGATGGGCACACAAATTTCGATGAAATTCTTGATGAATTTCCTGTAAAAACTTGCTAATCCGTGAAAGCTACGTACCTCAAATAAATTCTTTGGAGATGGCCAATTTACTATCACTGCCACCTTCTCCGGATCCATATTCAGTTCATTCTCTGCTATTACAAACCCCAAATAAATCAATTCCTTCTGCAAAAAAGTACATTTCTTAAAATTTATTAGCAGTTTATTCTGTTGTAATTTCTCCAGCATCTTACGCACATGTTGAAAGTTTTCTTCTCTTGTCCTGCTGAAAATAAGGATGTCATCCAAGTAAACTATCACAAACTTCCCAATATACTCCTTCAGCATCTCATTCATTAACCTCATGAACGTACTGGGCGCATTGCTCAACCCAAATGGCATGACCAGCCATTCATACAGCCCCTCATTCGTCTTAAAGGTTGTCTTCCATTCGTCCCCCTCTCGTATCCAAATCTGATGGTACTCGCTTTTCAAGTCTATCTTCGAGAAATAAGCTGCCCCGCTTAAACAATCCATCATATCATCCATCCATGGTAGTGGGAACCTGTACCGGATGGTGATTTTATTGATGGCCCTTGAGTCGATGCACATCCACCATTCTCCTCCCTTCTTGGGAGCGAGGACCACTGGAACAGCACAAAGGCTTAAGCTCTCCCTTATCAATCCCTTGTCCAACAACTCTTGCACCTGCTTCCTAATTTCTTCATTGTCCTTGGGGCTCATTTGGTATGCCGCTTTGTTCGGCAAACTGGCTCCAGGTATGAAGTCAATGTGATGACTTATGCTCTTTTTGGGGGGTAACTTATCTGGAAAGTCATCTACAACTATGCTTGTAAACTCCTCCAACATTTGCTGGATCTCTGTAGGCAAACCTGATATTTCTGTATGCAACACGACTATCCTTGCTTTCTTTACCACCGTATAACCTACCTTACTATCCTCCACCTGTTTTAAAAATTGTTTTCCACTGACCAACAATGTTCTTGGTTCACTAGTCTTTGTTGCCCTTCTTCATTGATGGGTACAAGCGTATGCTTGATTCCGTCCTTCATAAATTTATAACAGTGCGTCAATCCATCACGGACCACTTTTCTATCGTACTGCCAAGGCTTGCCTAGGAGTATGTGACATACATCCATCAGCATGATGTCACAAACAACTTTGTCCTTGTATCTACCTATCTGAAACTCGACCTCGCTCTCTTCATCCACCAACAATTGATGGCCTTTTTGCGGCCACGAAACTCTGTAAGGGTTAGGATGCTTCGAGCATTTCAACTCCAATTTTTCCACCATCTCTGAGGACACTAAATTGTTAGTACTACCGCTATCAATAATTAACTTACAACACTTACCTCGCGACTTACAAATTGTCCTGAACAAAGCCTTATGCCGCGTCTGTTCGGTGACTTCCTTGACTGGTTCTAACAGCACCTTGTGTAGCACCAAAGCTTCTCCCTTCTCTGGAGCATTCTCTGCTTCTTCAGGAGATGTTGTTGCTTCCACTGGTTGTGCCACATATGCACCCCACTGTCCAGCTGGCTCTGCTTTTGGACATTCAAACGAGCAGTGCCCCCATTTATGACACCTATAACACTGATAACCAGCCCCTCTACCTCAGCCATTTCCCCTGCCTCGCTGGGATGACCTACTGCCTCTTCTGTTGTCACTTCTATCTGCTGATCCGGAAGCTTTAGAACTACTGGCTTCCTCATCAGTGTTAGCAATTTGGCCCCTACCGTAGGACCGGCATTTCCCTCTGCTGGCCCCTTGTCCTCTCTGGGCATTCTGCCTTCTGGTAATATTCTCCTCGGCCTTTATCGCACTTTGGTACGCTTCCTCCATGTTGTTCGGAGATAAAATACTAATTTCATCCAAAATATCTAACCTCAACCCATTAACATACCTGGCTGTTCTTTCTACTGTATCCTCTCTATATTCGGCCCGCAAATTCACTCGATAGAGCTCCTCCGTGTATTCCTTTACTGTCAATCCTTTCTGTCTCAGATTCTACACCTGCCTATGCAATGCAATCTGATAGTCCCTCGGCAAAAATCTGCCCTTTAACTTGGCCACCATCCTTGACCAGGTTTTATTCAACGCCTTGTTCAATCTTTTCCTCTCATTCTAAACACTATCCCACCATAGGGCTGCCTGTCCCTTCAATTTTTTCACAGCGACTTTAACCCTACGGTCTTCGCTGACTTCCTCGCACTCGAAATACTTATCCATATCACTAATCCAATCCAATAAGACTTCGATAAATAGGCTGCCATCATATGCCGGGTGTTCTGGCTTGGGTTTACTACTTGCTACTAAAACAAATCTCAGTAATCTCACTTCTGCGGATTCACCTTCTGGTCCATCTGCTGCTACTTCAACTTCCTCTTCACTAGCATCACCTATTTCTAGATCTCTTCGTCTACCTGCCTCTACTGCCTCCAAATGGGCAGCAAGAATTCTAATCTCCTCTCTCAATCCTTCCTTTGCCAATCTTCTAGCACCTCTGTCACGACCTCGCCTTCCTCTCTCCATTCCTCCTACTAACATAAAAAGTTGTTCTGATACCACTTTGATCTAGCCCAGCCCACACAGGCCCGCACTTTACACCTAAGCTTGGCTTTACACTTCGTCTCGACTTTTGTGACGTGGTAGATTTGGTTTGTTGTGCCGACGGTTGTATGTGGTGTGGAAATTGATATTTTTTGTTGGTAAATGGAATGTTTTAATGCGACATTTATTACCCAGCTACCAGCCTCGGGGTTGATTCCTCCATTCACTCTTTGCCAAAATGTTTCGATGGTCCGGCCATTTGCTACTCTTCCCCACTTCTGTGCAATTTGGTGAGGGTTTGGGAGGTACCTTGTATGGCTCCTCCTCGAATGCTTATGGCAGTATCTGTTCCTTCCTCGATTGTGGTTGCAAACTTATGCTGGTCTCTTGAGCTTGTCAGTGTAGTGGTCTATGGTTTTCTTCTGTGGCTCGAACCTGTCTGGGTTCTAGAGGTGTGTTTGTGCGAGCTCCTTCTCAGTTGCAAGTCCCTCGGCTTTGGTCAGTCTTTAACCTCCTGAATGTAGTCCCACTGCTTCTGGTCTCTGTTCGATTTATGAACTGGTTTTCTTCTGTTGGTGATTATGAGCACAAGTAATAGGGCACACAACTTCGGCGACTGGGCACAGGTAACTACTCTTCTCCCTGATTTATCCCTCTCTCCGTCTGGTATTGAATCTAACTGGGAGTGTGCCTTCTATCTCAGGCTCTGTCAACTTGTCAGTGGCTCAATTCCACAGCTTCTCGGTCCAACTTGCTTAGGTATGCTAGGGTTTCCATTTGTCCTCTTTTTAACCTTTTCCTTCTAGTATTGCAGTAACAGTGGCTAACAAAACCTTGCTGCTCTTGCAGGTCTGTGGTTCAACCTGGGTTCTTGGACTCCTTTGGGGTTTGGTCTCTCGAAGTAACAGTTTCCCTTCCGGTAGGCTCTGGTGCCTGAGTCCCACTAGTTTACAATCAGGATTTTATTTTGGTTATTGAGTGGTCAGTCTTTTGTTGTTTGGTGGCTCTATTTGACTCGAAACACTATCAATGGAATGTAATGTGAACTGGCTTTGGCCTCTGTTTGGATTATTTGTTATATTCGAAAAAAATAGAACCGACTCTGTCATGAAACCCTAACCTAGGATTTGTCCCTCCTAGACGTTGTTGCTTGTCTTTGGTTTACAATGACTATATTATAATATGGCTTAAATGACAATTATTGTTACTCGTCTTTGGTTTACAATGACTATATTATAAATATGGCTTGAACGACAATTGTTGTGGACGCTACTCTGTGTATCTTTGTTTAATTATGAAAATTTCGAAAAGTTACTGGGGTTACCTGTGTTGGTTTCTATTACCTTCGTCACTCTATTCCACTATAATTTTACGAGAGGTCTAGTTGTGATTGGCTATTCTCCTCACGCTCTTCAATCGGCATGTCCTCGTTCTGTTGTGCTATGCGAATGCATTCGTGAATTTCTGTTTGTTGGAAGTGTCTAGAAATGTGACCTGTTGTGGTTGATTGTGGTATGCTGGAACTATTCTAACTTACACAACGAATGAAAAGAATATAACATTATATTACAGAAATAGGCAATGAAATTAGATGGACTGTCTCTGCAAATAAAATCTGTCTTTTCTTTCTTTTTTTTTATTTCTCCGTTCTAGAATTGTTGAACCCTGCTTTTGTCTTACATTTCTGTTCTTATACATTTAGATTACAGTTAATTAAAACTGTCATGGTTTTCAGTTGAACAGTCATGTTATGGTTGATAACCACAGTTCGGTTAACATTACAGGATTTTGATTTAGACAGTTTTGTCTTTTCTCTTCTAAGTTGACAGATTAATTCTTAACTATTGTTTTATTATTGTTTGGACCATGACAACCCTAACTGTCCATTTAACCTTGACTTAATCATAACAACTTAAAACAAAACAAATTAAAATCTTATCTCATGACTCATAAACTAAAATAAAAAAAAAAACAATCCAGATAATCAACAACCTTCAAACCTGGCAGAGACTAAACCCGGTCATGATGAGCTAGATGCTTCTGCATCAATATTGATAGTAAAAAGTGTGATTTTCATATACAGGGAATGGTAACTCGCAAGTTTCATACGACCTCCAAATTGAAAATTAAATGCTTAGTCTTTTGATTTCCTTTCTAAGCAATTATAAAGGTAATTGAAAGGCTATAAGCTGTGTTAATTAAGAAATATTGTAATGGTCTTAAACAAGCTCCTTGAGCTTGGTATGCTAAAATGGATAGATTTCTTCTTGGCACTAAATTCTCTAGATGTCACTCTAACCCCAATATTCACACCAAGAAAGTAGGAAGCCATCTTATAACCCTTATTATTTATGTTGATGACCTTTTCCTCATTGGTAGTGACCCTAAAATTTTAACCCATGTTAATTCAAGCCTTAAGAAGAATTTTGGAATGAAAAACGTAGGATATTTGCATTATTTCCTTTGCCTCCAAGTGTTGCAAACCAAGGAAGGAAATTTTCTTTCCCAATCTAAGTGTGCATGTGACCTCCTTAATTTTCTTTACATGGAATATTGTAAACTAGGCTAGTAGCCCCTTCTCCCTTTCAATATCGAATAAAATTTACTACCACTTGAATTACACCTAAATTTAATGCCACTTTGTACCATGAGTGAGTTAGTATCCTCTTATACTTGAATCATACCAATCCTAATAGTTCCTTTTGTTATTGGTCCTATTGCCCAGTATATGCAAAACCCACATGAATGTCACTGTAAAGCATTAAAAAGGATTCTTTGATTTATTCAGGGTACAATTCAATTTGGGATACATTACAATTTAGGGGAAACTCCTCTGTTGGATCATTTCACTTATTCATATTGGCCTAGTGACCCTAATTATCAAAATTCTAAGGAAAAATTTAGGGATAGTATTCATAGATGGGCTAAGTTTCCATGTTTTTTTCAAAAAAAACAATTCACTAATTTCCTTTTTTTTTTAAAACAAGTTCAACTATATCTTACAATATAAAATTATTTTAACTTAAAAATCACTAAAAAATTATGTGGACTATATAAAATCTTTAAATCTTTAAATATTTTTGCAAAAATTTGGCTTAGTAGTTTACAATTTGCATACTTGTGACTAGTAAGATTCACCAAGGTTTCTAAACTTTAAGAAAAATTCCCATCCTTAACATTTTCCCTAAATTCTACTGTAGGTTATGTTTTTAGTCTTGGTTTTGGACCTATTACTTGGGCTTGTAAAAAGTAGTAAGCTACTTCTCTTTCTTCATCATAAGCAAAGTAGCAAGTAGTGGTTAATGAAATTCAAGGAAGGCTTGAGGTTTTGACAAATACTTTCCAATCTTGGATTCCAATGGCAACATTCGAGAAAATGCTGGGGTGACAATCTGAGTACCATCAAGCTCACCAAAGATATTGTTTAGCAACAATGTAGCAAATATGCTAAGCTACAAATGCATTTCATCAAAAAACCCATTCATGATTAAGTTATTGAAATGCATTTTTTTCCCTACAAATGATCAGGTTGCAAACATTTTTACAAAGTCTCTTATAAAAAAATTTCTATCCTTTGATCTATGTTAGGATTTCAGGAGGTTTTCATTCAGGTGGGTATTGTTGGCCATAACCCCCCATAATTTTTTCAACAAAATCATGGGGACCCTCCATCTTATATGTTAAAAAACTCTTTTCTTTCTTCACATTTTGATGGTTGTTGACTTTCTTGATCATTATTGCTTGACTTTGGAACTTTCGACTATTTAATATTTATTCATGTTTTGGTATATCCTTCAATATGGTTATTACAATTGTTTCTTTTCTTGTTGGATTGTTGGTGTCTCTTTGTTACCTTTTGTGTTCATGAGAAAGTAATGTGGCACCCTTGGTTGCCACATCATCCCACATTCTGCATTAGCCTTTGTATGTTGTTGATCCTCTCCACATCGCTTGGTATATTGGCTGCACCAAAAAGACAAATTATTAATTCACCATTGTAAATATCATGAATAATGTAAAAATAAATGATATTTTAAAATAAATAATTATATAAATATATAAATATAAGATTAAGTTTATATATATATATATATGGATATTAAAAAAATATTTTTAATAGTACATATAAGTTGTAATTATATTAATATTAATAGACATACAAAAAAATTTGTATGTTAATACATATTATATATAAGGAAATTATATATAAATAAAATAATATGATGTAATTGTATTGTTACCAAAAGCATTATTTTATATATATATATATAATAGTAAACAGTTTAACTCAAATTATATTTGTATATATAAAAAGATAAATTTATTTATGTATTATACATACAATTGTATATAGTATTCGTGGTTAAAAAATCATTGTATATAAATATTGGTTAACAAACTAAAGTCCCTAGCACTCCAATTCCATGAAACAAATTTTAATCGTTTATAACTTTTGTAATAATAGGAAACATCGACCAAAAGAGGCACGGTTCCATTCATATGTTCTTGTTATTTACACAGATAGCACATCACAACAATCAACCTTCAACCCACGCCTCCTCTGTATTCCTTGACAAGCATGCAAACCCAAATCTAGACTACTTCTATTTACACCAAATTTGGGATATTGGTGCATAAATTTGAACACAAAGTCGCTTAACATACCATCATTTGAGTGCAAAGCGTCGCATTCCTCATTCAGATATCATTACAATATGCCAATCGCATCATACTGAATCAATGTGCCAACTCTACACAAGTAATGTGGGATTTTTTTTGTTGTTTTAATCCCAAATTTGAATCTGTCACCTTATCCACGCAACCATGCTCAACAAATTTGATCTGTATAATGACTTGACTTTATTAATTATATTTAATGAGTTTTTCTGCTTGCAGGTATCCAAAATTTTGACACAGCTCTCATCCTGGATATCCAACATATATATAACATGGCCCAGGGGCGTATATATATTAATTAATCATATATATTGAAACGTATCCCATTACATGTTGGTAAATGTCAACTAGTCAATAGTCAAGAGTCAAGCGATATTTGATCATCGAGTTTCAAACGACGAAACTATTTGTTGTTAAGCCTATCGCGTTGATCGACCCTGCCATACGACTGCCACCTTGGATCGAAGTTCAAAGTTTTGAATTTTATCTAATATTCTTATTTTGATTTTTGGATTTGATGATTAGTTTCGTCTTTATAGGTACACTATTTTACCACAAAAATCTCGTTGATGGAAGAAAAAATCTCAATTATGCTGACTTATCCTAGAAATGAAATCGCGCTAGCTCTTCACCCACAATCAAGGAATACCTTACAAAAATTAATATTGCTACACTGCGCTCTCCAAGAATTGGGCTTAATTGCACATAAAGAGTAGATTTCGATTGGCATTTGGCACTAAGTGATTACACCACAAGCAAAACTAGTTTGATAGCCAAATGAATCTAAAAACAAGTTGGCTGTTGTGAAGGTGTCGTTTAATATTGCTACACTGCGCTCTCCAAGCATTGGGCTTAATTGCACATAAAGAGTAGATTTCGATTGGCATTTGGCACTAAGTGATTACACCACAAGCAAAACTAGTTTGATAGCCAAATGAATCTAAAAACAAGTTGGCTGTTGTGAAGGTGTCGTTTAATATTGCTACACTGCGCTCTCCAAGCATTGGGCTTAATTGCACATAAAGAGTAGATTTCGATTGGCATTTGGCACTAAGTGATTACACCACAAGCAAAACTAGTTTGATAGCCAAATGAATCTAAAAACAAGTTGGCTGTTGTGAAGGTATCGTTTTCATCATATCAGCAAACTGGTAAAAATGATACCTTCATTCTCACTCATTCTCATTCAACCGCAACAATGGAAACACATATCAATGATAAACTGGAAAATAAAGTTTGCCATTTTGGAACCTATCTGTTGCTCCAATTTTGGGGAAATTGTTCGAGAGGAAAGGATACCCCGAAAGAATTTAGAAACTATTTAAATAGAGCACGGGCTCTAAGGAATGGCCGCAATCCACACAACAGGGGGTCCTTGCAATTTGACTTTTTGAGCAATTTCTCTATTGCATTGTACATCGAGTCTAATTTAAGGGAGATAAAGCGCTTTGGCTCTAAGAAGAAGTTCATATGCACTTTTGTAAAGTAAATTTCATCATGGAGTCAGATGTTGTTTATGGACTACATATTCTGTAATAAAATTCTGGCATTGTTTTAAGAATTCTCATTTCAGTGCACTTTTATTCTGGTCCTGAATTAATATGCTCCTACCAGAATTTCCTTCACTGATTTCAGTTATGTTTCTCAGTAGTATATTTCCTTATGGTATTATGTATTTTTGTTCTATCATTTGCAAGATATTTCTGAAGCTCTGTTAAAGTTGTCTTTGCAGGTCATCATAATTGAGATCAAGTATGAATTCATGGAGACTGGAATGTATTAAATAGTAACTTTTTATTGTTTAGCTCCATTCTTGTTTTGCTTTCATTTTCATTAATTACAATGAACTTTTTATTTTCATTAATAAAAATCATGTAATGGATTTTAGGATTCAGATAAGTATTTCAAATTTACTTTAATAAATATTTATCAAAGTAAATTGGTTGGACATAAAGCATTTTAATAAATTGTAAAATGCAAATGATTTCGCATGTTTCAATTTAATTTTATTTTCTGAATTCAATCATCATATAAATAGTGTTTTCCCTTGTTTTAATTCATTCAAAATGGAAGAACACTTTTATTCTAATTCGAGATAGGATTTACCTTTTTTTCTCTACATTCTAGAATAAATTTTCATCTACATTTTTAGGTTTGCATCAAGTCCTCTCTCAAAGAGGAAAACTCATTCGGTATGGTTTTGATCAAACCTTGAAATTGTTCGAACCTTTGTGTTGATCTAATTCTTTAATTTTCATTATTAAAAGATCAATATAAAGGAATTGTAATTATTGTACATTTTTTATATATAAATTTGTTACTTTTATTTAATATGGTTTAATCTAGACCATTTGATAATTTTACATTTCTTTTCTTTGTAATATATAATTTTAGAGTTAAATTTAACAATTTAGTTAGAATTAACAATTTCTTTGCAAAGGTAATTTAAGAAAATTAAACTAATTTCATTTTTAATTAAATTAGATAGTGAATAGTAGATAATATAATATTTAACTAGATTTAATTTTAATTAGAATATTAGTGTTCTCTAGGAATAATCTTTTAACATTGAAATAATAATATAGTTAGACTATATAATAAAATAACATAAGCATATTTTAATATTATAATAGATTAGCTTTAATATTGATACATAGTTTTATATAGTAGAGTTGTTTAGTGTAGTTAGTACTAAATTAGTAATATTTAGGAATATGTTATATAATCAAGAATATTAGATCTAGTATAGTATAGTTAGGATGTATTAGTATTATATTAGGTAATATTAATAGTATAGTATAGTATTACTTATCTTAGGATTAATACTAGCTTAACATAACTTAGAGGACAAATACTAATATAATATAATTTAATATAACCATAGGATTAGGTTAGGATAACCTTTAGGTTAGTCTAAGGTGACAGGGTAACTGGACCCATAACCAGTTGGAACCTCTAGCTTCAACGGAAAAGGGTCTAATTGGGGCTCTAACCAAGTGGTCTCTGCTAATGTTCATGTAGGACATTGTTTCCCATCAATAGTGGGATAGGCTCTAATTCTTTATTCCTTCTCCTATTGTGTTATCTTTGTAAATCCTTCAATCATAACCCAAGTTTTTCTTAAGGGGAATGTTCAGACACTTAGACACTTAGGACTTAGTTAAGATGAACTTGGTTTAATGTGTCGATTAGATAAAAGTGTTTTTATTTAGTATGCATTAGTTGCATTGTAATATGACAGACATGATATGATTTATACATAGAGTGATCTGATGAGTTATATTATCCTTGATACTAATAGTTATTGATAAATTCCTTAACACCTAATTGGTCAATGATCTCTATTTAAAGGGCATGGAGGGTCCTAGATCTTGATTAACTGTGAGAACACTCTTATGTAAAATATATTCTTTTTCATTAATTAAATTTCCTCGAGTGGTTTCATTGGTTGGGCCATGGATTTTTCTCTCTCAGAGGATTTAACCACGTAAAAATATTGGCGTTATGATATTTGATTTGGTTTTGTGAATGGTTATTGAAGGTGTTCATCCTATATGGAATAACCTATTTATCCAAATAATTAGAACCTTATGGAAGTCCCAAATGTGATGTCATAAGAGTATGTACAATCGATAAATGTACGATTGTCACCTTAGCACAATTTCCACTTCAATTTAGTCCAACTCATTCAAGCCATGGGGGAAAGTGATAAGATGTCTTAAGAATGTTCAACAAGAAAGTTGGTCATGAATCACCATAATACAATGAGGTTTAGGATCTAGTTAATAAGTGCTAGATATGAAATAAATATATGGGTTCACAACAAATAAAAACAAACACTTATCTTTCACTCAATAAAGATAAGAATAAGTTGTGTTTCAGTGCACAAGAGTGAAATCTAATTCCATATACAAAGTACAATTGATATTCTTGAGTTATCACTTGAGTATATGATGAAAATAGGACAACTTTGGTAATTTCCATAATTTCTAGATCTGATTGTACATAGAAAATGTAGATTTGAAGTGAGGAAAAGAAACTCAAGAGTGTCAAAAAGCACTTAGAACAATGGACTATGGTTGTTGATGTTAGGGAAATAAATATAACATGTAAAAAACACATTAATGATACATTTACAAGTTAATTAATAAATAACAATGTAATTAGTACCAATTTGTAATAAATGTGGTGAATTCCCCCTAGGATTTAACCAAAATATTTGATTGAAAGATAAAAAAAAAAATAGCTCTTAGGGGGTGAATTTCAATAATGGATTGTATTAGATAAAATTTATAACTAATATAGGAAAAAATATTTGATAGTGTAGGTTTATAATGCATCCTCAATGGTTAAAATCTAGATTTTAAGGATTTCACCAAATCTAATTTTAATGCTACAATTTCATTTTTGGAATTGGTAAAAACATTAAAATAGCCCACAAAATTGTTAGATAAAACCTTTTAACACAAATATGTGGGTTTTATTTTCTACCTTAAGGTTAGAATTTGAAAATTAAGTGCAAAGTCTTGGATAAATATGTCTTCACAATGAAAAACTATTAGATTCTTCCAAATAATGGATAGATATTTTTAATTGATTTTGTATTATGATATATTTGTTATTTTATCTTTAAAAAAAAAAAAAAAAAAAAAAAAATTATTTTCTTCTTTAGGTTTTGGCTTTGTTTTTGGGAGCTTGAATTAGTGCCTTCTCTCCACTCAGGGCTTATGGGGTCAAGAAGAATGCCTCTCTAATATTTGGTTATATAAGGATTATGGATTAGACTGATATAATAGATACTTAAGGCAAAAGTAACCCCTTTTCTAATCAATATAAGTCATGAAAACAAATTCCCTTCAAGAAATGTTTCATCAAAGGAATAACCTTCACTAATAAGATCAACAATGTTGGGTGTGTGTTATATTCTTTTTACAACTAGTCACATGCGCTATACGCTATAGCGGGCACAACAAGGGGGTCACAAGGGGTGAAAACCCCCCTTGTTGTGGGCTTTGAAAGGGGCTGGTAGCCCCCCGCACGGGGTCTGGAGCAACGCCCCAAGAATTCATTACTTTTTATGAGGACCTAATAATAGTTGGTCGACCCCAAGGATGGTGGGTGAACCTAAAGATGGTGGGCAGACCTACCCATGGTTTTGTGCATGGGTTTTGCACATGGTTTTGGGTATGCTGGTTTTCTACCCATGGTATTCTGTAGATTTGGTCAAGGGAACTACAGTTGTGTTCTAATCCAGGGTTAATGGATTTGGGTTTATGAAGCTTCAACATGTATATATGTATTGTCACATTGAAAGGAGTATAATGAAAAATCAATCTAGTAGTCCCGGTTTCGGGATCCAGGGGAAATCTCAATGTATATTTGTTTTATGTTTGTGCCATTGTATATTTTTATGTTTTAAGAAGTTGTTTGCAGGTAATTATGTACATGGTTAAAACCTATAAATAATGGATTAGAAAAGAATAACTAAAACCCTTCTCAGAGATTAAAACTAGACAATACAAAATATTGATCGCTCACCAAGAAAATTATGGATAATGGAAGAGATAAAAACCCTAGATGTGCTCCTTCCAAGTGACAATTTTTCCCTTCAAATGATCAATCTTACTAGCTAGTAGAAGTATTAAACATTCACAAAAATATCTTTAATGAATTAATAAAGCAATAAATATATTCTATTAATTATTTATGAAAATTATCCCCAACAATTCACAACCATTTGGAATGATAGGAGAGCCCTTATTTATATATGAGACTTTTTACTCCTAGTTATTCATTTTCTAAACTAAGCCTAAGGAAATAAAATAAAAGTGACTTGTCATCCACATATATAAGGAGACTAAGTCAATTGTGAAAATAAATAATTCCACATGTGCAAAAATCCCTTGAAAGAGGAGTGAGGACTTCAAAATAGCTCCATAAAAGTGTAGTATATTGCTATATAACTTATAAAATAATCCTCAATTGAATGCCCATGCCCATACCTAAAATCAAGGCACCTCCATGAAGTATGGAAGCGACCTTCCACATCATAAAATGGTTCATTAGACCCCCAACAAGCAAAATGAGTGAGGTCAACCCTCAAACTAAAATCATCAATCTTCAAGTTGTGTTTTAAACTATCTCCACATCATCCTAATTGTTTTAGTTGAGTGACATATAATTTCTTCATGCTAGTAAGTCACTTAGGTGACCCCTTCAAGTCATCACATGCTCCAAAAAACCCCAAAACCATCATAAAGTAGTCACACACATGGGGTGATTATCATAATAGATTAAAATAAGCTACAAAAGTGACAAGTGAGGATATCTCTCAAAGATCCTTTATGTGGCATGTGTAGAGGATGTCCATGTGTGTATAAATATTCTATTTGTGCCTCAAAGAATTTGACCAATGCCTTAATAAACATGAGACTTTCTTAAGAAATGTGAAAATGCATGAGTAAGGGCATCATAATCTCCTAGCCAAATTTTGGTACATATATAAGAGAAGGGGCCCATTTATGGTATAAAATAGGTGTGTTAATCATAGGGTATGACAACCCTTACATTATGTAATAACATTTAAATAGAATATAAAAAAATTGATGACTAGGAACTCTTGTAGATGTCCCCAAGATGCCAAAATACCTACCCAAAACATAAATTCTTGACTTGATGGATTGTTACTACCATTATGAGACAATCGATCATAGTAATAAAACAATCACCTTGAAATAGGGGCTAAAGGACTAACAAAGATCAACCACCAAAAGGGGTCTAGGATATTAACTAGGAAAACACTTTTTTATCAATCATCCAATCATATCCCAAATACAATAAATAGATACATCATCATCACATTTTTGGGTCATCATGGTGGTCACTTCTAGTGAAAAAATGTAGGGTAAATTACAGAAAATATAAAGTGTAACAACTCACTTCAACTTGGGGATATGTGCTCATCTAAATAGTTCTTGAGAAGTCCAAAATATCTAGAAAACCATAAACCTAAAACATTATCACAAAAGGGATGTCAAATGCAACAGAGGAGTAAAAACACAAATGCATTATCGCTTCCTTGAGAGAGAGAAAAATCCATGCATAAATGCATAAATGAAATGGAATGAAGAACACATCAACAAAACCAATAATCAAATAATATCATACAACATAAGCATCCATTATTTTTATTCAAGCAACATAAAATGTAGAAATTAAATGAAACTCACAACTATATCTCATGCTTATTCTAAATATCTTATTCATTGTATCCTACTCTAACACAATAAACATAACTTACTAAGTAATTTCATAAATCCAATGTAACCATTTTAGGAGTTTACACATATCATAGTGTTTACCTTTGTGCTTAGTCACAAACCAAAACAATGAAACATCAAACCTTAAGTAAACATATGCCAAAAATTCCTTCACAATTTGGAAAAATATGAGGTAGAATCATGATCATAAGAGAAAATAACTAAAGAATGTGAAGAATTAATAATATTGCTACAGTCTTTTTCAACCTAGAGGTGGATGGGGCCATGTAATCATCTTTCACAATGTAAGTATAAGAAAACTCACCAATATTACTCATAAAATCATCAAGCAAGAGGGGCTATAATATTACTCAGAAGAAACCCACATGAAGATTGATGTCTCTCATTGTTGTTTTTTTATCACATGTATAGATAAATGGTAATGAAACGAAATAGATCTGAAAAAAATGAAATCCCATGAATTAAGTCTAGATGCCCTAGCATATGAGGCCAAAAGTTGCTGATATATAACTAATATTGAACATGTTTCTCCCTATAAAATTTTGCAACCTTAAAAACATGAATATTGGATGGATTTTATGCATAAATTATTCATGAATTGAGGATATCCAAGGCTAAAAATTTCACGTTGTTACTTGGCCATGAAAATCCCCTTTTTTCACTTATAACTCAATCTCATTAGTGGGATAATATAGTTATTCCTACGCCATGGAGTATCTTATATATTCCTTTATCATATTTCTCTATCCACATGATCAAAAAAATTCAATCCTTTTGGAACCAGCATCATCATATTGTCGTAAACGAGATCCCCATCAAAATACAAATATGTTATATCCCATTTTTTCTTTTCACTATGGAGAAGAGCATTAATATTTTCAATATACTTATTGTCATGCTTTTCACCGAATATGATTTTCTTCATTATATTATCCTTTTACAAAACACTAACATATGTATCATAAAACTAAAATGCTTGGAAAGGAGTGTAGTGCATCAAAACCTTGATTTCTTTTGGAGGAAAAATGATTTGATTTCATTAGGATTGAAATCACAATACCAATCCCATGCTTCTTTCCCTTGCATTGAAAATGAAAATGTTTACATCAAGATATCTTCATAGAAAATGTTAGTATCTTCCATATAGTTCATACAAATTCAAAGTAGCTTGATGCTAACCAAGGATTTCCATCAAACTTATGGACATGACTATACAGTGCATCAATAGAGAAAAAATGTGGATATCTTGAAACACATGATATGTCAAGAGGGAAAAACACATTAAAACACATTTTTCATTTGTTATGTGATTTATTAAGATCAAATAATTTCTTACCAAGCATACGAATACCAAAGATGTGGAGTCACCAATTTACCTTAATTCTTTGTTTGGGAAAATTATCTCTAGTAGAGTACCTTTTTTGTTCTATTTTCTTTTGATGGAGTCACGAGATGAGAAAAATGAAGTTAGTGATAATAATAATATTTTAAAGATACAAATACAAGTGAATTTACCCAAGAACACATGGGATGGACTTTCTCCTTGACAATGGTTCCAAAAATGTTTCCACCCAAATTAACACCCTTATGAAAATCCCAAGAATAGTGCCATGGGGTTAAGAACACTTGGTAAATGCACCACTATCACCTTAACACAATCACTCCTCACTTTAATATAGCTCCTTGGAGGTGCATGGGGTATCCAAAACTATGGAAATGAACTTATAAAGTATATCTTTGTAATACACAATATGGCTTACCTCAACAAACACGCACCTCAATATATGGTTAGATAGACTAGTACCAAGTGATCATATGTCCTAGGAAAGTTAAACTATAATTTAGAGCATGAATTTCCACAACATAATGGGGGTTAGGAGCTAGTTAATAAGTATTGGATCTGAAATAAATATATTCTATTACAAAAATACCAAGACATTTACTTCACTCAATCAATCCACGCTTAAGATACCCCTTAGTGCACAAGAGTAAAATATGATGGCATACGCCAATAAAAAATAAGTTGAGTTTCCACTTGAGTATATGTTAAAAATAAGACAATATTGTACTGTGCACAAGTTCCAAATTTGATTTATGATGAAAAATGTAGAAAACGCAAATTTGGAGTGAAGAAAAGCAACCCAAGGGTGCCCAAAATCACTTAGAACAATGGACCTTAGTTTATTTTCTTTAGGGAAATAAATATAAGATGTAAAATATCCTAAAAGTGAAAAATTTATAGAATTATTAATAAATAAACATGAATCTCATACCAACTAGTAAGAAGTTGTGATTCTGCCTACGGTTTCACCAAAAAATATCAAATTGAAAAATAAACATGATTAAACTCTTATTAGATTAATTTCAACATTATATTACGATAGATAAGTTTTAGAAATAGCCTAGGAATGAAATATGTGCTAGATTGGGATTAGAATGCACATTTTAAACCCTAGCCTTTAGGATTTCACCAAATGTGATTTTTAATGATGTAAGCTAATTTCGAGGATTGATAAACTCCTTAAATCATCCCACAAAATGTTAGATAAAATATTTTAATATAGATGTGTGGGGTTGTTTATGTCTCCTTGGGGCTATAATTGAACAATTAAGCATGAAGACTTGGATAAGTATGTCTAGAAAATGAAATAAATTGTTAGATACCTTTTGAACAATGCATAAATATTTTTATTTGGTTTTTTGGTTCTTTAGTCTTTATAAGACAAGAAAGAAAATAATATGAGATATTAAGGTTTTTGGTTGGTTCTTGGGAGTTATAATTAGTTCCTTGTCTACACTTAAGGATTATGGGGTCAAGAAGAATTCCCCTCCAAGATTCAGTTATCCAATGCTTATAGATTAGAGTGGCTGAGTAGAGCCTAGAGGTTCACTAGTCCCTTGTCTAATCAAGACAAATCATGAAAAACGAGACCCTACAGAAAGGGTTTCATCAAAGGAATAACCTTTACCAACAAGATCAACAATGGATTGGAAAAGAATACTTAAAACCAATATCAAGGAGAATAAAACTAAACAAGACAAGGGATTAAGAACTTACCAAGCCAATTGAATGGAAGTGATACAAATATTATATGTCCTCCTTCCAAGTGAGAAATTTTTTCTTCAAATGGATCATCTTGCTATCCAATAGAACTATTGAACATGTAGTCTATAATATCTTCAATGAACCGAGAAAAATAACCAAGAAAGAGAGAGTTCCAAGAATTAACACCAAAACACCAAGAAATATCTTCTATTAATGGCTTATGAAAATGATCTCCAGTTATTCAAAACCATTTGGAATGACATGAGGTCCTTTATTTATAGGTTTGACTTCTAACAACTTCTCATTCTTTATTACCTAATTAAGATTAAGGAAATAAAATAAAAGTGATTTTTCATCCACACAAGTAAAGAGGATAAGTCAAAAATAGAAATAAATGATGCCACGTGTGCACAAAACCCTTTAAAGGGAGATGGATCCTTCAATACAACTCCATAAAAGTATAGTATGATGCTCTATAACTTCCAAAATAAGCCTCATTTGAATTCTAGAGCTCATACTTCTATTCAACGCACCCCCATAAAGAATGAAATGTTGGCATTGTGAGAAATGTATTGTCCTTGATGGAAACCTACTTGACGAAGCTTGTCAACATGATGATAATAGGATAATTTTACAAGCTAGTACACATATGACAAAGAGTTTGGACAAAGGAATGCCAATCCAGAGTTAGAAGAATGATGAAGGTGTTGTTTTTATAAATACACGAGTTCTGTGAAGAAAATTAGCATACACACGCAGGTATGAAGATGGGAAATATACATTTTCTGCACCATTGTATCCTAAATACCAAGGATCTTTACCATGGAATTGGCCCATAGTAATGAGTGTGGCAACGGATATTTGATCCCATCCAGGAATACCATCAGCATTACCAAGGATTTGACCCGTTGTATTGGATAAGGCCTAAGCTATTTAAGGAGATGAAGATCAAAGGGTTATGTGTGCAAGTATGGGCTATTAATGAATTGTTTGATTTGAAATAAGGTTGCATAAGGAATGTGATGTGGGATCAGATATTTTAGACCTGAAATGATTGTACATTGAACAATGTACTTATGGGTTGGTTTGATCAGTGATGATAATGTTTTGGCATGTGTTTTTTACTGTGTAAGGGCTTGACTGAAGTTTTATTGTGCAATGAAGGTATGAGTCAATAATTAAAGATGTTTATGTAGGTTTGCCATCGAAAATTTTTGTACATACACAAATCATATTCTAAGTAGTAGCGTATCGATTTTGCAGTATGAACATATATGCATGCGGGTATCAAATATGAAATGCGCGTACATACGTAGAAGTGTTTTGTAAGGGTCACATACATATGATAGGGTTTATGAAGTATTTGCAGTTAATGATATCTTACCAGTCTTGTTATGATTGTTGTTGTATGTTGATGAGGTCTTCTTCATAATAATTTGTATGTGATAGTTTTGGTGAAGTTGAATGGTTTGTGGATGAAATATTGAAATATATTGATACTGGTATGTAATGATCTATAAATAGCTCAAATATCTATGATGAAGGATATATGTCTCTGTGATTGATTTTAGTAGTGCAGTGTTTCAGTCTAAAGGATCAGTGTCTTTGAGATCTGTATGTAGGTTTGATTAAGGAAAACACATATATGTGGGCATTACACATAACAATAATGTATAAATTTTGACATATTGTTGATTAGGGTCTGGAGTGGAAGTAATTGGTTTCAGTGATAAATAATAGCGTATGGCTTGATGATTGATAGTGCATTCACATGTCAATCTATTCTGGTTTAGTTTGATTGGTTGCAATGAGATTTAGTGATTGATTTTTCTTAGTTGATTCAATGATTTGATGATGGTACCGGGTCTAGTATGAAAATTTGATGAAATATGGCCAATAGGTTGTAATGTTTTGATCAGGTGGATCTAGTTTGAAACATTATGAAAAGTGATCCACAAGGAATTGAAGATAAGGGGGTCATATCTCCCTTCCAGTAGGCATTAGAGAACAAGAGAAGGTTGTAGCCTTCTACAGGAGGGTGCCTTCGTACTACTATAAGTTTGTGTTAGTACAAGATTGTAAATAATATTTTTTTTAAATTAAGAAGACAGAGACGACAACAACGGTGGATTTTTTCCCACATTTTGTTTCCACATAAAATCCTAGTGTTCATATGTGTTGACTATGTGTGATGATTTATTATGTTCTTGTTGCACTTGATTACCGTTTAATTAATTCCAAATAAAGGAATATTACACTAGTTCAAGTTAAAATGATGAAGTATTAATTGAAAAGATAGCTAACTAGATATACACTAGTTGTCTGCATAATAGTATCATACATACGCAGGTTTATCTCATTGAATTCGTGTACATAAATATGAATAGAAAAGTAGAAATTCAACTAAGTTTTAAAATATTGATTCACCCTCCCCCTAGTATTGTAGAAATTTTGTCTACAAATCCAGTTATGTAGATTTCTTGTAGGTTAACCCGATAATGCAATATAACCAAAGCAAAATACAATAACCTACTTCTACTATCAATTTGCGGAAGCTTAGATGTTTGAGCAAGAACGAGCTGAACACATATAACCAAAAGAAGAATCAATGTACATGAAACATAGAAAATACTCAGGGGAAAGCCTCGGCTAAAAAACCCCACTATCTGTATTATCATACAAGATGGAAATATATCAGAATAATACAAAGCCTTAGCTCTCACAACTAACCATCTCTCAGTACAATCTTCCTGGATGCTCATATGCAAACCAGGCTTCTCACAAGCCTTCTCCTCTGCCCTCTAAGCCTCCTGTTTTCTTGTGCATTTTCTCCTAGGTGATCATCCTGTTACCAAGTGTAACACTAATCTCTCGCACTGATCTCACACCCTGTAAAACTGTGCAATCCTCAAGGAACCTTATTCCTTTTGCATGCATGAGTTTCCTTTCTAGGAGAAAACATGCAACTGATAATACACTATCCTTGTCTTTAATCTCAACCTGGTCTTTCTCAGAATAGACATGCATGAGTTACTGATGAGAGAATCTTCAGTTATCTAGAGTACACTAGTTGGATGCATGCATGCATTAACTAACTGAACTCATAATTAGTTCCTCAAACAATTGGGAACTAATTTAACTAGACTTAATTCAATAAACTGAGCTAGCTAATTACAACTCAAATATAACTCAATCTTATCTCCTTAATTAAGGGATAATCTCCTTAATTTAAGGGATAATTGTTGCAAGACTTCAGAAAGACTTCTAACTTGAATTTCTCTAACTAATTAACTCAAGGTGAATTAATTGATTATTTTTCAAGCAGCTGGTGAGGCTAAATTCGAATTTAATTCACAATTTTAATTCAAGTACAAACTAAAATTGAAATTTCTAGATTCTATTTTTATCATTTTTTGTTGCTATTTTCAACACTCCCTCTCAGCGAGAAAGGAATTCAAATCGATCTCGATCGTCAACCTTCAGAATGTTATGCATGCAACACTTCTCTCTAGTGTTGTTGCTCCAGCAACTTCAGAAACAAAAAAAACATCCAACCTGAATCATTATGATGCATCTTTCATCAAAGTCTCTGATTGCTATTTCCTCTGTCAACTGAAAACTCTGCGCTTCTGTTGACTCAACCTTTCTGCATTGTTGTCAATCCTCCTCTACACTCTTCAGTATTTGACTGCTCTAGCCTCTGTCACTTTGATCTCTGACTGCATCAATCCCACTAATTCCTCCCACTACTATGTACTTTGGGCTCCCGTAGCAAGGTACAATCCATGAGATAAAACCTTTCAATGGACCCTGCCCAATTTCAGCCTTCTTGAGACTATAACTTCACATTGCCCCACTTCACACCTGGAGGTATGATTGCATGTGATCCCTCTGCCCTCTTGGCTCGAATTTCCCCCCTACTGGAGGTCTCTGCATGAGTGGATATCTCCACTCAATCTCCTCTCAGCATCTGCAATTGTGGCTCCTCCACAATTGTCTGAGACTTCTTTTGGGGTTGCATGTTGAGAGGTGATTACTCTCCCTCTCAACCACCAAGTATCTAACATTTTCCTTGCTCCTCAAGGCTTTGCATGCATCTTGAACCTCAAGTGCATAAAGGTTCTTAACTTGTGAATTGATATGTTTCACCTATCCCATGGTGATGTGTCTATGGAAAACCTTTCCCTTATTGAAGACAACATCACAGCCTTTGTCCTCCAACATCGCGATCGATACCAAGTTCTTCTTCAGTCCAAGCACATACTTCACATCTTTCAAGGTGATAAGAGCTCCATGCTCCCTCTAAAATGTAATTGTTCCCACTACTGAAACATTATACCTTTCATCATCACCCATCTCTATGCGCATCTTGAGGTCTTTCTCCTCCAAGGTACTAAGTAAACTTTTATCACCGATCATGTGGAATGAGGCTCCATTGTCAAGATACCAACCACAACCCATCATCAATGACACCATGCATGCGATGAGGATAAAGTCCATCTCAGACTGAGAGGCTAATGCCTCACCTTCAAATCCTTAAGAGGATCCCTTCTTAGACTTCTTCAATGGGCAATTAGTCGCATAATGACCCATTTCATGACAATTAAAGCATCTCACTTTAGAATTGTCAACCTTCTTCCCTCCATGAGAAGAATTCGATTTGGAATGATAATCCTTCTCCTTCCCTTTCCTTGCCTTACTTGTTAAGGCAAGATTTTCTTCATCATCCTTGGATGAAGAACGATCTCATGTGCTCCTCCTGATCTCCTCTTGCATGAGATCCGACCACAGTCTTTCCCAATCCAGTAGTTTCTCCCTTCCATTCACAGAGTCCTAGTAGTTATTCCATCTCTTTGGAAGGCCAAGGAGAGTGAGGCTCACCATATCATCATCAGCAGTAGTCATTCCCACATTGCTAAGTTCATCTTTGCAAGTGGTGAGCTTTCTCAGATATGTGGAAATAGTATCATAGTTCTCCATCTTGATTCTTTGAAGCTTATCCTTGAGCACCAATTTCCTCCAGTCGCTAGTGTTCTGGTAGAGGCCCTTCAATGTCTTCCATAATGAATAAGGAGTATCCTTCCCATGGAGACTTGAGACAATATGGTCTCAAACTACCTCAAGCATGATCCATCTCGCCCGCGCCACACACTTCTTCCACTCAGCCAACTCTTGTGCATTAGTTGAACCTGGCTTTGGGATTTCTTGATCAATGGAATCCTTCAAGTCGTTGTCTTATAATACAAGCTCCATGCGATCTTTCCATGCTATGTAATTTGAGTTTCCTTCCAAGGCATACTCGAGTCTTAAGCCATAGAACGCCATTGGCCAACCTTGAAGTATGATAAGAATTCAATTTTCACCTGCAACCCGAAACTTCAAACTTCGAATTCTCTTCTCCGTATAATATTCACAGCTCCGATAAACTTTGCTCCGATAAACTAGGCTCTGATACCATGTAGAAATTCTATCTACAAATCCAGTTTTGTAGATCTATTGCAGGTTAACCCAATAATGCAATATAACCACAGAAAAATACAATAACCTACTTCTACTATCAATTTGTGGAAGCTTAGATGTTTGAGCAAGAACAAGTTGAACACATATAACTAGAAGAAGAATCAATACACATGAAACACATAAAATACTCAGGGGAAGGCCTCAGCTAAAGAACCCCACTATCTTTATTATCATACAAGGTGGAAATATATCAAAATAATACAAAGCCTTAGCTCTCACAGCTAACCAGCTCTTAGTACAATCCTCCTGGATGCTCATAAGAAAATAATGCTTCTCACAAACCTTCTCCTATGCCCTCCAAGCCTCCTATTTCCTTGCACAGTTTCCCCTGGGTGATACTCCTGTTACCAAGTGTAACACTGATCTCACACCCTGTAAAACTAATCCTCAAGGAACCTTATTCCTTTCTACATGCATGAGTTTCCTTTATAGGAGAAAACATGCAATTGATAATAAATTGTCCCTGTCTTTAATCTCAACTGGGTTTTTCTCATAATAGAAATGCATGAGTTACTGATGAGAGAATATTCAGATATCTGGAGTACACTAGTTGGATGCATGCATGCGTTAATTGATTGAGCTCACAATTAGTTCCTCAAATAGTTTGGAACTAATTTAACTAGACTTAAGTCAGTAAACTGAGCTAACTAATTACAACTAAAATATAACTCAATCTCATCTCCTTAATTAAGGGATAATCTCCTTAATTTAAAGGATAATTGTTGCATGAATTCAGAAAGACTTCTAACTTGAATTTATTCGACTAATTAACTTAGGATGAATTAATTAATTATTTTCCAAGTAGCTGGTGAGCCCAAATTCGAATTTAATTCATAATTTTAATTCAAGGACAAATTAAAATTGGAACTTCTGGATTCTATTTTTATCATTTCTTGTTTCTATTTTCAACAAGTATTTCTCCTAACAATTGATATCCGAGCAAGTCCTTAAAAATAAGCTCTATTGCTTGAAGGAAGATTAATGAAGATGAGCAACCAAGAGGGAGTAGCATCCATCCAACCACCATTGTTTAATGTATCCAATCTAGTTTTTGGAAGGTCAAAACAAGAGGTTACTTATAGTCACTTGGATCTTATGTTTGGGGAATCATTGAAGGAGGCTATCAGTATCCATTTTCCATTCCCATAGATGAAGAAAAAAGGAAAAATTATGAGACAAATGCAAAAGTTATCAATGCTTTGTTAGGAAGCTTGGAAGAATTAGAATTTTTCAAAGCCATGTATCTAAATATTGCAAAAGCTACATGGGGCAAGATCATCCAAATTTATGAAGGAGACACTAAGTTAAAGAGTGTCAAACTTTAAAAATTTAGAATTCAATATGAAACTCTCGGAATGCATAATGAAGAAATCATTACAAGTTTATTTCTTAGAGTAATGGAGATCGTTAATTCAATGAGAACTTTTGGTGAGGAAATAAAAGAATCATCTTTGGTTGAGAAAATATTAAGATCTCTAACACCAAAATTCGATTCAAAATTCTCTGTCATTGAAGAAATGCAAGAATTGAAGAACCATACTATTGAATAGCATGGGATTCTAACAGCCTGTGAAATGAGAAAAGGGTGTCCCTTGGATATGAGAGAAGTTGCATTCAAGGCTACTTCTAAAGGAAAATAAAAGGAGGAACTTAATGAACTAGGCTATGTGTCAGATGAAGAAGAGGAAAACTTCGTGAATAAACTTCAAGTTGGTTTAGGGAGTTTCAGAGGTAAGCTTACCTTCAAGTTTTTTGCTTGTGGAAGAGTTCGTCACTATGGTGCTAAATGTTCTTATAGAGAAAATCATGAGAAAGGGAAAAATTCAGCAAAAGTAAATTTTAGAGGAAATTTTGAAAACAAAAGAATTTTCTACACTCGTGAAGATAGTGATGGTCTTTCAAATGGAAAATAAGGTGAGTTTAATCAAGAATATTAACTACTTATGGCATTTGAAGATAAATGTATTGATGATTCTAATGACGTTTTTATGGAGGCCTTAGAAGAAAAGGATAATTTCATTGAAGAAATAACTTGCCTTAAAATTCATTTGGAAGAAGCTAAATTAGCAAAAGAAGCTCTAAAGAAACAAATCATAGAAAAGGAGAAGCATAATGAAAAGTTACTACTATAAATAGTAAGTCTAAGGAAGGAACTTGAGAAAACAAAAGGACAAAATCTTAGGTTTGCTAAAGGATCTGAAAGCTTAGATGAAATCATCAAAGTGCAATGCTCTCCTCTAATAAAAACGAGCCTTGGATACAATGGAGAATAATCAAAGACTATAAAGCCTTTTGAAATAGGTACATGAAGCTACCTCAATGCGGTAAAAGGAAGCAACCAACAGAACTCCAACTCGAAGGGAAAACTATACAAGAAGATACTATACTCCCAGAAACTTTTACTTTAATAGTCAATGCTTCACTTGTCATAATGTTAGTCATTAGTGTATCACCCTCCTCACACATCTACCCAAGTAACCAACCAACTTGGTTAAACATTCAACAAGAGGATACTATTATTGGATTCTACATCCTATGTGACCTTAAGGAAGTGGAATTGACGAAACATATCAACCAACCTATCCACACCAGCAACAAAAACCTCAGGAGGCATGTCAGCTACTCAGACATCCTGTCCGTGGGTCCCACTGATGTTCTATAAATCTTAAGCCTTAGTTGCTCTCATGATATAGTCATGACAGCGTCCAGAAACCCAAAGTCGCTCTCACAAGCTTGCCTACCAGCATCCAGAGACCCAATTTTTCAGTGTTATGCCAGCGACCCCAGTATTTGAGCCACTTTTTCAGGCCCAAAGCCCAAGTCATTTCCCATAATGGAATGATATTTTAAGATTATTCAAAGAACAAGGAAACAATGATGCAAAATCAATAAGTTAAACAAGACCTTAATCAAACCCCTACTAGCCATGACAGACATTTTGTCAAACATGTCATCAACATGTATCCTACAGGTGTAAACAATAGAATTAAGTGTAGGGATCTCATACTTATCTGAGAATAGCTATGAACCATTGTTCCCTCATGTCATTTGTTGCATTATCATCTATTAGGCCATAGATACATTATCCATTCATTTACAAGTAAAAACATGTTGAGAGGCATACATAGTTGTTGTCATAAAACATACATATAACCACCATAATAGGGACAGAAATATCATAAGTATATTAGCCATACATCAGTACATTTACACATGAAAAATCAAGGGAATGAATTTCTCATTAATGAATGCAATGAATCAACTGGAGATGGGACTACCACATTCCAACTGACTGTAGAATGGCTGAGCCAAATCTCTCTTTAGCCATTCACCCACATGCCATATTCCAAGAATGAATGTGGGACGTCAACCAAAGAACCAACCAAGGCATACCGAGGTTACACCACTTCACCCTCATCAATAGAGACCAATCTTTACTGTAATCCATCCCAGATCACTAGGCTAACGCAATGAACACATCATAACAGGCTTTACCATGATCTCCACGCAATCACTAGGCCAAACTAGCATGGATGCCACTAGATTTATCCACATATACCATGAGGAATTTTCGTGTCTCCTAGCCTCTCAGGCTTTACCACAATCCAAACTCGGATCACTAGGACCTAAACTGAGACCCACTCTCCAGGCTTTACCGCATATCCCAAACCCAGGATTACTAGGCCCAATGGAGAGAAAACCACCTCTTGGCTTTACCGTATATCCTTCCATTCACTGGCAAGGATTCTAAGGCCCACCAAGGAAACACAATCCTGGCTTTACCGCAACCCAAAATTTGGGTCAGGGGTCACCAGGCCAATGGCTTTACCATGATCCATAGTCTAGTTCAGGGACCACTAGGCCATGTGCTTTATCTTCCGAAGATCCACCGCACTCAACTTCGAATCCATCTTGCAATCCATATTAACCAAAGCATGAGAACCCCATCACACCATGGCTATCCAAAAATGGAAAGGCTAGGCTAAAAACACTGTTACACCTGGAAAAACCCATGCCATGATAGAAAATAACCACATGCAATACCATGCATGCCAAATCTAGCAAAGAAAATACGCATGCAAATCGATACATGCAATGAATCTTGATGTAGTTGCTTGATCCTACCTTTCCCTACTTGATCTTTGCTTCCTCTTGCCTTCTTTTCCTTTCTTGATCCAATGCCAAAATGCTCCAAGAAAACTCTAAGTGTCTAAGAGTGTGAGAGAGAGAGAATAGAAGAGAGCTCCAAAACTAAATGGATCAAGCTTGCCGATTGATCCTCAGAAGCCTTTTTATTAATGAGACCTCTATTTTCTTCATTTTTCATTATTTTCCTCCACACATGAAATCTATGACCTTTCACCTTCCTTTTCTCCTAATTTCCTTTATTTTCATAAATAAATGTGCCAAAAATGTCATTTTTCCTTTCCAAAGCCTTAGTCATTTCCTTTTCCCATTTCCTTAGCCATAATAAACCGAATCAATACCCACTACGATGTTTCATCCACCATTCAACTTGGAATACGTGTCCCATCAACTGTGGTCTTATATATTTTTACATGGAATTTTTACAAGGGTTGTTACAGTAAGGTTGCTCAGTTTGTCTCTTATAGAATTATCATCAATAGAGAAGAAGGAAAGCAAAAGAATGGGATTGGAATAAAGAAATTCTCTTTCAATACTTTCTCACCCCTTCAAGCTAAAATTGAATTTTCCTTTGGCAATAACTTTGGGCATAAAGAATCTAAATGTAGGAAGAAAATGTGATCAACACCTTAGAATGAACAAAAGGAAACAACATCAAAGGTATGGAAAAAGAAAACCATAAAATCTGAAAATTGTGGTCTAGTTTTATATCCAAGAGATCAAGAAAATTTGGGGTACATTGACAGTGGATGCTCAAAGAATATGATAGGTGATAAAGATACTTTTATGTCCTTTAATGAAATGAAGAAAGAAAAGAATGTAACCTTTGGAAATAATTCACCTGCTACTATCAAAGGAAAGGGAACTATTTTGTTGAAACAAAAGTTTAAAGTTGGAAATGTTTTGTTTGCTGATGGATTAAAATATAGCTTGTTGAGTGTTAGTCAGACGTGTGACCAAGAGCATGAGGTTATTTTTAGATCAAAGAATTGTGTGGTTCAGAATCTCGATACAGGTAAGATCATAATAAAGGGGACAAGAACTCCTGGTAATGTCTATGTCTTGGAAGGAAATCTATAAAAATGTTACTTAAGAAAAGCCAAAGAAGGTTGGTTATGGCACAAAATATTGAGACATATAAGCTTCACTCAAATACATAATTCAAGCAAGCTAGGAGTTGTTTGTGATTTACCTAACATCTCTCTACCAGAAATTACCATATGTAAATCATGGCAATTTGCTAAGAAAACTCGGGTTCAGTTCAATTCCAAAGAAGGTTCCGCAAGTAAGCCACTTGAACTTATTCATAACTGATTAGTGTGGGACTGTGAGGAAATATTCACCTCGGGAAGAACAATATTTCATCTTATTCATTGATTACTTTACTAGAATGTATTGGATTGGCTTATTAACACATAAAAGTGAAGCATTTGATAAATTTAAAGTATTGAAAGATTTAATAGAGAATGAGTTAGATTTAAAATCAAATGTCTTAGATCTAATATGGGAGGAGAATTCATATCAGAGGAATTTTTCGACTTCTGTGAACGACATGGCATCAAGAGGAAATTTTCTATAGCTAAAACTGTTAAACAAAATGGGGCAGAAAAAAGAATGAACAAAACAATTCAACAAATGGTGCATGCCATGCTTCATGAGTCTGGGACACCTCATAATTTCTGGGGTGAAGTAACACATACAACTGTGAATATTCTCAATAAATTCAATGTCCGTGTAAACAGTGATAAGACTCCTCATGAACCTTGGTTCGGTAAGCCTCCAACTGTCAAGCATTTTAGAATCTTTGGAAGCAAATGTTACATAAAGAATAATGATGATAATCTTGGAATGTTCGAAGCTAGAGCAGATGAAGGAATTCTACTTGGATATTCCTCTAGAAGCAAGGGATATAAATCCTACAATAAAAGACTTCAAAAGATTGTTGAATGTATTTATGTTGTGATGAATGAAGCATGCACAGGTACCAAAAGGGAAGCATCAGTAGATGATGAATGTATTTATACAACTAGCAAAAAAGGATGTAAGAGAAGAAACTAGTGAAGCATCAGAAGAAGGAATTGACAATACAAAACCATCATAAAGGACTCCATTAAGGTATGTTCAGAAAAATCATCTAGAATATCAAATTATAGGAGAAAATGAAGTTAGTACAAACTAGAGGAGTTCTTGTTGGAACTCCTAGTTATCTAGCCTAATATCCATAATTGAACCACAAAATGTAAATCAAGCAAGTAAGGATGAATGTTGGGTTAAGACTATGGATGAATAACTTGACCAAATAGAACATAATCATACATGGGAATTAGTATCAAGACCTCATGATAAAAATGTTATTGGGACAAAATGGGTATTCAAAAATAAATTGAATGAAAATGGAAGAGTAATTAGAAACAAAGCAAGAATCATATGCAAAGACTATGTTCAACAAGAAGGAATAGACTTTGAAGAGACATTTGCACCTGTAACCAAACTTGACGCCATAAGAATTTTTCTTGCCCTTTCAAGCTTTCATAATTTCAAAGTCTATCAAATGGATGTTAAATATGCATTCCTAAATAGGGACCTAAAAGAAGAAGTCTATATTGAACAACCTGAAGGGTTCATTATAGGAAATGATAAAAATCTTGTTTGCAAACTCAAGAAGGCATTGTATGGGCTAAAACAAGCTCCTCATGCATGGTATTAACATCTTGATAGGTATCTTCAACAACAAGGTTTCACTAAGGGGTCTGTAGATAACAACTTATATATAAAGATGGATGATGGTAAAATTTTAATAGTCGTTACATAGATGACATCATATTTGGTAGCAATTAAGAATCTATGAGTCAAAGATTTTATTTTATCATGCAAAAAGAATTTGAAATTTCCTTACTTGGTGAACTAACATATTTTCTTGGTCTACAAGTATAGCAAGCAAAGAATGGTATCTTCCTCTCACAAAAAAAGTACCTCAAGCATATTTTGAAGAAATATGGAATGGAAGACTACAAGCATGTATGCACACCAATGGTAACAGGAGGTAATCTCAGTTGACATGATGAATCTCCCCTAGCCAACCAACCAAAATACAAATCTATGATCGGAAGCTTACTTTATCTTATATGCATAAGACTAGATATCATGCATGCAGTTGGAATTGTTGGATGGTTTCAAGTAAATCCAAAAGAAACTCATCTTAATGTAGTCAAGAGAATATTTAAGTATCTACAAGGAACACAAGCTTTGTTTTATGGTATCCCAAAGATGCATACCTTACTCTTCATGCTTACACAGATGTAGATTGGGCAAGAAATGTCGATGATCAAAAAAGCACTAGTGGAGGAGCATTCTTCATGGGATCCCGCTTGGTATCATGGTTCAGCAAAAAAAAAAGCTATATTTCCTTATCTACTATAGAAGAAAAATATGTTGATGTTGCATCTTGTTGCACACAACTTCTCTAAATGATGCAAACATTGCAAAATATTCAAATCAATTGTTTGCCACCTATTCCCATTCTATGTGATAATACCAGTGACATAAGTATTTCTAAAAATTATGTCACTCACTCAAAAAACAAGCATATTCCAATCAAATATCACTTTCTGAGAGAACATGTGCTTTAACAAAAGGTTAAACTGGAGTATATTCCCTCAAAAGAACAAGTTGCAAATATATTTACAAAGCCACTTCCAACCAATACTTCATTGCTCTGTTAATCATTCTAACCAATACTTCAAGTTCAGGGGGGAGTTGAAAGTGAAATTTATTGCACCTTACTATTTGTACATGGATTTGATGAAGAAAATTCATGTATATACGTGGATTATGATCTGTAATCACGTATGTTTGCATATGATGAAGTATCAGTAGATCTAACTCAAAGAAAAGTTATTATATGATTATGATAATGTTGTTTTGGATTCTGATATTAGTTAGATACAGTCTTTTGACGCTCAGATACTTATGGTTTATGAGTTGCTCCAATATCACATTGATTCTTTGATTAATGAAGTTTCTTTGATGACTTGACTAACGAATAAGTTGATATAATCAGATTTGACAGTGAATAATTGGCATAGCTTCAGGGGGAGAATTTTTCCTTGCTTCTTATAGTACATTTTGGCATTATGATTTCTTCATTATGCTCCTGAAGAAACACATGTTGTTCACTTAGTTTTTTATGAGGTTCATGGTGTTGTTGTCTAATGCTTATAGTACAGATCCTATATCGTATATAGTACAGAAGACTATCCTAGTCTTTCTACCTCACTATTGAGATATTTGGCCTTGGTTATAAATGGCATATATATCATTTGATGTAAAGGTTATGTAAAGACATATGATGTAATAATTGTAATATTCAGCCATGAATGGACTGTCATCCCATGTTGGGGATTTGATGTAATGTTGAGTTAAATATGTAATCCCAATGCGTTGAGAGATTGGTAAATATGAGTTATTAGTGATAGGAAAGGTCCTGTATGGTTACTTATTTTTATATCTTAAGAATATGCTTAGGGGGAGCATGGTTCACATTATGTGATCAATATTTAGCAACACTTCATTCAGTGATCTACAACACTTCATTCAAAATTGGTCAGCCCCTTTCCCTTGATGTCAAAGGGGGAGAGTAGCTTGTTGTTTGGAGAAAGCCTACTTGGAGAGAAGCTTGGTATATCTACATGTATCTACAAATGGTTGGGAACCAAACACCACAATGCTTGCCATCATGTCCAAAGGGGGATGTTGTTGGCACTATGAAAAATGTGTTCTCCTTGGTGGCAACCTACTTGATCAAGTTTGTCAACATGATCATAGCATGGTGATTTTACAATCTAGTACACATATGATAGAGATTTTTGAAAAAGGAATGGTAGTACAGAGACAGAAGAATGATGAAGGTGATGTTTTGACAAATAAACACGTGTTCTGTGAAGAAAATTCATGTACACAAGCGGATATGAAGATGAGAAAGTGCATACATTTTTTGCACCTTGGTATCCTAAATACTAGTGATCTTTATGATAGCATTGACCCACAGTAATGAGCGCAACAACAGATATTTGATCCCATCCAGGAATACCATCGACATTACCAAGGATTTGGCCCATGGTATTGGATAAGGCCTAAGTTATATAATGAGATGAATATCAAATTGTTATGTGTGAAATGGGCTATTGATGAATTATTTGATATGAAATAAGGCTGCGCAAGGAATGTGATGTGGGATCAAATCTTTTAGATCTGAAATGACTATACATTGAATAATATTCATAAGGGTTTGTTTGATATATGATCATAATGTTTTGACGTGTGTTTGATACTGTGTATGGGTTTGAATGAAGTTTTGTTGTGCAACGAAGGTATGAGTCAATAATTACAGATCTGTGCCCATGTTTGTTATAGAAAAAGTGTGTACATACACGGATGAGTTTCTGAGTAGTAGCGTATCGATTCTGCAATATGAACAGATATGTTCGTGGGTATAAAATATGAAAGGCGTGTACTTACACAGAATTGTTTTGTAAGGGTTGCGTACATATGCTAGGATTTCTAAAGTATCTGTAGATAATGATATATGTTCAATCTTTATGTGATTGTTGTTGTCTATGGTGAGGTCTTCTTCATAATAATCTGTATGTGATAGCTCTGGTGAAGTGGAATGGTTTGTGAATGAAATATCGAACTATATTGATGTTGGTATATAATGATTTGTAAGTGGCTCAAGGATATATGATGAAGGATATATGTGTCTGTGATTGATTTCAGCAGTGTAGTGTTTCATTCTAAAGGATCAGTGTTTTTGAGTTCTATACGCAAGTTCGATTAAGGAAAAACATGTATATGCCAGTATTATATATAATAATAGCATATACATTTTGACATATTGTTGATCAGGGTTTTCAGTGGCAACAATTGGTTTCAGTGAAAAATAACGGTGTATGCCTTGATGATTGATAGTTTATTCACATGATTTGTTCTAGTTTAGTTTTATTCGTTGCAATGACATTCAGTGATTGATTTGTCTTATTTGATTCAGTGATTTGATGATGGTAGTGGATCTAGTATGAAAATTTTATGAAAGGTGGCCTACAGGTTGTAATGTTTTGATCAAGTGGATCCAGTTTGAAACATTCTGGAAAGTGATCCACAAGGAAATGAAGATAAAGGGGTTGTGGGTCCCTTGTAGTAGGTACTCGAGAATGGGAAAAGGTTGTATTCTTCTGTTGGTTGGTGCCCACGTAATGGTATAAGTCTGCACCAATACAAGATTGTAAAGAATATATTTTTTTTAAAGAAGAAAACAAAGATGAAAACAATAGTGGTTTATTCCCAGATTGGGTTTCCACCTAAAATCTTGGTGTTCATATGTGTTGACTATGTGTGATGATTTATTATGTTCCTACTACACTTGATTACTGTTTAATTAATGCCTAATAAAGGACTCATACACTAGTTCAAGTTAAAATGATGAATTATTAATTGGAAAGATAGCAAACTGGATATATGTTGGTTGTCTACATAACAATAGCGTACATACGCAATCTTATCCCATTAAAGGCATGTACATAAATCTAAATAGAAAAGTAGAAAGTCAAATAAGTTCTAAAATATTGATTCACCCCTCCCCCCAGCCCCCCCACACACCCCCCGCCCCCCCAAGTATTTTTCCTCACATCTAAATGACCCTCGACATCATGAAATGGGTCATTAGACCCCCAACAAGTAAAATGGCATCTAAATGAGTAATTTTAGCCCTCAAAATCAACTCGTTAGTCTTCAAGTTGTGTCTTTAAGCTATCTCCACATAACCCTCATTTTTTTAGTTGAGTTGCATATCATTTCTTCATGCTAGGAAGTCGCTCAAGTGACCCCTCCATGTCACCACATGCTCCAAATAACCCAACTATCATAAGTATTCACACATCTTGGTTGACACTCATAATGAATCAATATTAGTTGAAAATGTGATAAATAAATAGTTCACTCAAGTATCCTTCACATGACATGTGCAGAGGATGTCCATGTATCTACAAATATCCCATTTGTGCCTCAAATAATGTGACCAATGCCTCAATCAACATGAGATGCTTCAAGAGGTGTGAAAACGATTGAATAAGAGCACCAACATCTCCTGACCAAAGTTTGGTACATACATAACAGAATGGGTTCATGTGGGGCACAAACTAGGTGTATCAAACATAGGTAGGACGACCCTTACATCATGAAATTACCTTTAGATATCGTATAAAATGAGTTAATAGGGGCTCCCATACATCATGTATCCTTGTATATCCACCCCAAGATGCCCAAATACCTAACTAGGACATAAAAGTTTGGTTTGATGGGGTGCTACTACCACCAAGTGTTCGTCAGTTCTAGTGAGAAAACCAAGAACCTTGAGAGGAGGACTAACAGGACTAGCCATGATTGATCACCAAAGGGGTCTAGACTATTGACTAGAAAAACATTTTTACATCAAGTATCCTAACATAGTCTAAATACATCATCACGACACTTTGGCTTCATCATGATGGTCACATCTAAGAAAAAAAAGTAGGGTACACCAAAAAATATAAGGTGTAGCATGGAACATCTTGAACAAAGCACAATGAATTACTTCATTTAATTCATGAAAGAACTCCACTCTTAAAATTTTCATCCATTTGAGTGCATGTGTTTGATAATATAAGAATATGAAGATAAAGATGCATAGTCATGTTAGGGACAAATATTTCCAAAAGAAAAGGGCATGGTGTGTATCTAAACATAGTATTTTTATGTATGCAAGTACACACACACAACAAATTTTTTTTAAATGTGACTTAGAGTTTTCTAATGATTCTTTGTTGGAGTTTCTTATCTTAAATAAAAAAACATATCTATAATTATTACCCTTAAGTTTAATTAGTTATATAATAATTTTACTATCCCATAAAAATAATTTGAACCAAATATTGGAGTTCCAAAAATTTACTTGTAATCAAATAATCTATTATCAATAAAATATAGTATTTATTTTTTCTATTACATTATATAGATATTGTTAAATTTTCATAAGGAAATCTATATTATCTTTAATCAAATAATGTTACAAATAAATATATGAAGTGTTATCTCAAGATAGAGAAACTAACTTAGACACATAATCACTTGGTTGAGAATATCTCAACCACAAACAAATCTAGGAAACAACTCCTAATTAATAGAAAGATACTCCTAACTAATCCATTATTTAAATTTTCATCTAAAATATATAAATACCCTTATTACATTCTTATTTATATATTTCTTTTATTATCTTATTTTAGTTTTCCATTAATATAATATCACTTATTTTTAAAATTAAAATAATACATATATAATCTTTCAGAACATTTAATATATACCTTTTAAATATTATTCATCTTTAACGTTAATCTTTTTTTTTTCTTTCCAATAACTATATCATGGTCAATTAATTTGATAATCTCTTACAAATTTTTAATTAGTTTATATGTATCTTTTAAATATGAGACGCCTTTTAAATATGATTGATCATTAATTATTTACCTTCTTTGTTTTCCATGCTTTAATAGCTTTATAACGCTTCACAATTTATTTGCATCTATATATGTAATTATGTTAAGACGAAACTTTTAGTTACCTTGTGGCATTAAATTAATTACCAACCACTTCTTTTCAACGTGGTATGGTTGGATGGTGTCGATTCGAGTCGAACCGCTATTTTTTTTATAGTTGTTATATAAAAGGATTTTATTTTTTATTTATTGTAAAACAAGTATACATGAACTATAACTAGTTGTAAAATAGTAATTTATTGTAAAGTAATTGTACATTAACCAATCGTAAAATTGTAGTTTAAAATTTGATTACAAAATAATGTAATAATTATCATATGATTGTTGATTCTTGATTCAATGTGTTATGGTGTTATTTTCTATTAGATTATATGGATATTAGTTTTTATTAGATTATAAGTGGATTGTATTTATTATAATTATGAGTGAAATGATTATTAGATTATATTTATAATATATATATATATATATTTCTTTCTTTCTTTCTCTTAAATGTTTTGAAATGTTTTTAATTATATATATATGATCTTTTTCAATTTTAGATTAAAGGTTATGTTTATAGAAAACAAATATTTTAATTAAAACTTAGATGAAATGAACATTTTCATTAAACATGTTTCACATGTGTCTGTTGAATATTTCTTTCTTTTCGTTAATTTTACATGTCATGGGATGAATTAGATCAATTTTGGGGTAGTTTATGAAATTTAACATCAATAACGTCCATAAGGGAACTAAAAATATTTCCTTCTTCTCGTTAATTTTACATGTCATGGGATGAATTAGATCAATTTTGGGGTAGTTTATGAAATTTAATATCAGTAATGTCCATAAGAGAACTAAAAAAATTATCTAGTAGTCTCTTAGACAAATCACTTTAGAGGGTAATAATTATTGTAAAATTTATGGACTTGATTATGACATAAAACATCCATACATTGAGTACATGCCCAATGATGATTCATTCACATGATGCTTATCATAGGACTCCCATCTCACAAGGAAAATAGGGAAACCAATAAACCCTAGGTTAGAATGATTTTCCTAGTGTCCTTGAAACAAAATCTAAAGAGGAAGAAATGAAAATTAACTAGTATGCTCTAAAAAAGGATCTCATCCTTTAATAAAATGTAGGGAGTAGCATGTGGCTATAGTTATATCAACAAACCAAATCTCTTAAACATATACAATTATGACTAATAATCCCTAAATCTATTTGAAGAGGCCACATGAATGAGATGCTTCATATTGGAAAAGGAAAGTAGTCATAATGATTGATTGTGATGTAGTTCAATACGATGTTTGATTAAAGTTTTCAATATGCCAATGATATTTCAATAAGTAGAAGGATGTTGAATAAAAGAAAGATAGTCTATGCATGTTTTAAATTCATGTTATGAATATGCTAACAAATTTTATCATCTACCAAATAGTTATGTTAAACTACAAAGTTAATTAAACATAATTATATGTAATGACTTAAATTCAATTAAAGAAATCAAACCATAGTCAAAAACTACCTAAATTCAAAATAACTTTATAGTAATATCAAAGTGAATTTAATCTATTTAATGGAATTGATGAAAATCTCACTCACCCTCCCCTTCCAAGAATTGGGATGGTCATGCATATACATTACACACATGCATAACTTCAAACCCTAGAAACTAGTGGTGAGACAAAGACTTTCTCTATATACATGCATATCTTTATCAACCATAGTATACAAACAAGTGGTAAGAACAAGGATATCCTTTATATACATGCATATTTTCATCAACCATCGTATACAAACAAGTGGTGAGAACAAGGATATCCTTTATACACATGCATATTTTCATCAACCACTACATTCAAACAAATAGTGAAAACAAAAATGTTATTTTCACACATGTATAATGTTATCAACAATCACATACATAAATAGGTGATAGAGACAAACATATCTCTCAGACACACATATTTTCATCAACCACCACTTGGAAACAAGTAACCAGGAAAAATATGTGCTTTAGAGATATGCTTATTTTTATCAACCATTACATACAAATAGCGCATACAAATAGCGCAAGGACAAAGATGTCCTTTACACACATGTTTATTTTCATTAACCACCATATAGAGTGAGAAGTGAAAATATCCATAAATAACTATGTACAAATTAAAAAAAATAAAAAATAGCGAACATAAATTAATTGAAAAAAAATATATAAATCACCAAATATAAATCAAATGAAGTAGAATGTGTTGGAATTCAGGCACAGCAATATAAATAAAACACACAATGAACACAGCAGAAGATCAAACACATAGAACACAGCTATTAACGTGGTTCACCCAACCAATCTGGGCTACGTCCACCAAACATAGGCATCAGGAATATATTAATCAAAATTTGGAGATTACATCAATGAAACTCTCACTCTCTCACCCAGCTATCCGTATGACAACCTATTTTATAGTAGAGAGAATCTAACTGCTCTCACATCAAATTTAGGATGCATTAATTTGCTCCCAACAACCTGGAGATAATCCAGCGACAGATTTCCTATTGTTGTCACCTACAGAGATTTCTGCCTATTTTAGTTTAAACAGAAAATCTCAACAATCTCCACCTTGACAACTATTCGCCTGATGCCCTGTTATTATTATTTTATCTTTTCTGCAAGCCAAGAGAAGCCAAACACCAGCGTAGCTTCTCTAACAAAACTGGTTTCGTGAACATGTCTGCACAGTTCTCCTTTGTATGCACCTTTTCAAGAGAAACACCCCTTTCAGTGATAACCTGTCTTACAAAATGATATTTGATTGGAATATGCTTTGACATACTATGATAGGCCGGATTCTTAGCCAAATGTATTGCACTTTGACTGTCACAAAGTAACTTGATGTTGTCCTGTACCCTACCAAACTCACCAAGCAAACCTTTCAAACAAACTGCCTCTTTGCAAGCATGAGAAGCAGCAATGTATTCTGCTTCAGTAGTAGACAAAGCAACAATATTATGTAGCTTTGACATCCAGCTAATAGCTCCACCTGCAAGAGTAAATACGTACCTTGAAGTTGATCTCCTCTTATCCAAATCACCTGCAAAATCGGAATCAACATATCCGCAAATATATTCACTACTCTTATTGTAAGAAATACAATAACTATTTGTGCCTCTCAAGTACCGAAGCACCCATTTCACTGCTGACCAGTGTTCTTTACCCGGATTTGCCATGTACCTGCTGACAACCCCAACTGCATGAGAAATATCTGGTCGCGTACACACCATCGCATACATCAAACATCCTACTACATTGGCATAAGGAATTTGAGACATATAATCCTTTTCTTCATCTGTATTAGGACATAAACTCGAAGAAAGCTTAAAATGGGAAGCTAAAGGGATCGACACAGGCTTCACATTGTTCATACCAAACCTCAAAAGTATTTTCTTAACATACTTCTGTTGTGATAGCCACAGCTTACCATTGCCCCTGTCTCTGAAAATCTCCATGCCCAAAATCTGTCTTGCGGCTCCTAGATCTTTCATATCAAACGTCCTTGCCATCTGAGTCTTCAACCTGTTGATTTCTTCAATGCTTTTTCTTGCTAAAAGCATATCATCAACATATAACACTAAGATAATGAACATGCCATTATTCAACTGTTTGAAATAAACACAATGATCATATTCACTTCTAACATATTTCTGACTCAACATGAAAGAATCAAACTTCTTATACCATTGCCGAGGCGACTGCTTCAGACCATATAATGACTTCTTGAACCTGCAAACAAATTTCTCATTGCGATGCTGAACAAACCCTTCCGGTTGTTCCATATATATTTCCCCATCTAAATCACCATGTAGAAATGCAGTCTTAACATCTAACTGCTGCAACTCCAAATCAAACAAAGCCACTAATGCTAACACAATTCTAATTGAAACAATTTTAACCACTGGTGAAAATATCTCATGAAAGTCTATGCCAGCTTTCTGAGAAAATCCTTTTGCAACCAGCCGAACTTTGTACCTGTCTTCCGTATCATTCACACCCCGTTTCAGCTTGAACACCCACTTGCA